>JAAXYX010002571.1:0-17009 GCA_036851915.1 Ptenothrix huangshanensis
TTTGACATCAATTATCTCGACTCCCATCGGTCAGATTTTTTTGGTGCCATTGACAAAAATGATCAGTGCAAAAAACTGTACCTTGTGGACCATATGGCATGACAAACTAACAAGAGGGATTTTTACATAAGGCGGGATGCCATGTCCTTTTAAATTTTTAGTTAGAAAGGAACATAAGATCCTCCAAAAATGTCTTATCGTTCTCTATAGTGCTCGGAGTGGGTAAGATTAAAGTACAATAACCCGTGTACCCGCACTTGTGCCTTCACCTGTTTCCAGTTTTGGACCCGTTAGCTAATCTATTTTGTCCTGTAATTTTTAAATTTTTGCCCGTACACTAAGTATTTGGGTACTTGGAGGTACTTAGGACTTAGGGGTACGAGTCTAAACCGAGTTTGTTGTACCCTTAATTTGTGTCCAACACCTTTCGCTCTAGTTACGTTAAAATTTACTTGCGGGTGCAGTAAATTTGATGCTAGGTCCTTATCAGTACCCAGATGCAGCTGCATCACTTTGGAGCAATAGTTCTCTATTAGGTTACATCACTTTATTATTTATTAACGGATGCACAAACGAGTCACCTAGCCTATATTTGCCTAAGCCTATTCATTTTTTGGTATGCCTACCTGCGCCTACATATATCCAATGGAAAAAATCTTCCGCCTTCCTATAATACCTATTTAGGTAATAAAATCAGCCTGCCTATAAGGCTTTAGAAAAACTTTTCCTGCCTACAAATAGGGTCTACAAAATAGGCAAAAGTGGAAACAAATATAGCAGTATGTAAAAGATATTGTTTACTCTATTTTAATTATCAGTGGACAATTCTAATGTTTATTTAACTAAAGCATCCACATAATAGTAACTGAGGAGTTGAAAACGAATTATTGTTTCTAAAAGAAATGTTAACAATCACACTTATATTTAGAAAGGAACAAATTATTTAAGTACTAGAAGCTCGCTCTTTATGAAACATAATTTAGGAAATTTTAGAAATATTCAAGAGAGCCCGTCTTGCTCTACAAAGTGCTCCAGTTTCTGAAAACTTCCGCTTTACTCCACCTTAATTCGTGATTTCGTTCCCGGCAACGTTAACAAAACGTAAGGCTAGGAAAGACACCCATGAAATACGAACCATGCCATTAAAACTGGTATGTTGTAAGTGACGCACAGTAAATGTTATCGTTTTTCCTTGTTGTTTATATTTTGCAATATTTCCTTGTCGTTTATTTTACTCACTGATTTTCATTGTATTAGCTTTTCAGTGGTGTGGTTTTAAAAATCTAAAGTTAGCAGGTGACAACTAGCCTATGTACTGCCTATATGGTTTTCGATTTGCCTAGTAGGCATGTTAAGCCTAGAAGCATTAGGATAAAATTATTCGCCTACAAAAGCCTAGCCTATATTTGGAAATTTTTTGCCAACCTGCCTATATTTGCCTATTTTATAGGCATTTAATGTAGGTTTTCGTACATGTCTGTTTTAACTATTAATATCTGATAACGTTGCTAATTCCTAATGCATATATAGTGTACATGTGTCTTCCATTAAGCTGGGGATATTATACATCATTGTATTGACAGATTCAGCGTGATTTTCTTGGGCTTCTTATTTTCAATTTTATTATTATTATTATAATTATTATTATTATTATTATTATTATTATTATAATTATTATTATTATTATTATTACCTACTATCCCTATAATTAACTATATTTTTCATAAGTTTCGGGAAGCGCACAACACGATACACACATACATACATTCGACGCGTCGTAGCGAGTACATTAGGAATATCAACATTCCGTAAGCCCCAAATAAAATGCAGATCATTTTTCCAGGAAAATCCGAAAAACGCCAAATCGTCTGGGTTTTTCGACAATGCGAAAAATAATATGACAAAGAGCACGAGCTCTTGCAGAATTAGATTGTACTCGTCAAAGCAATTCGGTTTACACCTCACTCGTTCAAATCGGTTGAGAGAGACCGGTCGTAATTTTAATTTGAAGTTTGAACGTCGGAATGCAAGTACATTGCCATGGCCCTGTCGTAGCAGTACATAATAACATACAAAACTATGAACATGTACGTATTTAGACAATTAAGTGCAAATAACAGGACTGCAATTTGCATCGCAAATAACAATAATAATCTCCAATTAATATTTAAAACAATTTTGTAGAAACGCCTGACATAATGCACCTATTGCCGTGTCTTACAGCGTAAGTTACGACTCTGAGCTTTGGAGCAATTTAGTGTGAACAAATGTATTTTTAATGACAAAAATATTTTACCAAAAATTTGATTTTAACGTCGTGTACCGAGCAAAGCGACAAGAACAAGTAGCCGAGCAAAGCGACAAAAACCAGTTTTGCTAAGCGCCACTTGTTATTACACCTTATTATTTTTCTAATCATAAAGAACGTGAAAAAGAAAGAAACCATTGAAACATTATTTACAAGTGCAAATTAAGTAACATTAATTAAAGTAACCTATTTAAAACAATTAATTAACCAAAACACAAATAATGTTTTTCATGAATACTAAGTTAGGCGTTAAGTTTTAGACAATTCATTAAAATATGCACACATCTTACAGGTCAGTGAAGGTGAGATAAAGAAATCAGTTTTGTAAAGGTACAACATAAAAGAATTTTTTCGACAGGATTTTTAATTAATTCAATATTAGATACCGGTGTTGACGACCAATCAAGAATATTGTAATCAACAACCAAAAGTGTAAGCGAGTTAATTATTAGTTCTTATTTGTGGTTAGGAATCGTCCAATGTCAATAATTATACAGGTAGTTAAGTGTTAGCCCTAGCTGTAAATTGTGTATTTTTTACACATTACCATTGAGTGTGTTTTTGTTACATTAATAGTAAAACTGTTTGTTGATGAGCATGAATTAACTAATGATAATAATTTATTTGCCTTATCGCTTTTAAAGTTTCATGCATATTTTAAGATTGTCATTTACAATTAAATTATCCTTTGTAATTAGTTCACTAATTACCATTCACATTAAGTTTCACATTACCACCATCAATCATAAGGGTTTTATTGAGATTTTAAATTCACAATGACGATACGGAATCAAATTTACGAACAATGGTTTTGAAAAAGGTCCCTTTTTATGATAAATACGGCTTGGAACCTGCGCACGAAGTTTATGACGCGTAACAATATTATAAGGTTTTTTGGAATCAAATTCTATAAAATTAGGGTGCTTTATTACGCTTAATTGTACAAACAAATACAAAATACTCAAGAAAATGGAGCTAAAATACTTCTGAAGACTACAGTTGTCACTATTGATTCTTCAGACACAAAGTAGATCTAGAATAGAATGATTACCACTAGGGTTACATGTAGGTGGTTGTTTGACGATTTGGGTATAATTATATAATGCTTACGTTTATTAACTATAACTTTTATTATTAAACATGGATTATTAACTATAATCCACAGTCTGTTTACTTTTTGTTTTCATAATTTGTATCGGTAATTTTGTCATCTCTTTCTGACTTAAAGCTAATTACAACTTAATTGCAGTATTCCAAAAAAGTTTGAAGGAATATTTGGTGTTCTTTTAATTTCCAGATGCTTGTAGGCTCTTCATGTGCAGAAAATATTGAGCAAGTTTTGGACCTGTATAAAGATATTGGTGTGTTTAATGTCATGGAAAAATGGGAAGAGGATTTTTTCCAGTCCACCATTCAAAATATAAGGAGCTGTTCATCTAAACTTCCACAAGATTATTTGCATAGTTTAGTCTGTATTTTTCGCGAGCGACTTGCGCAAAAATCCCAAATTAAACACGATTCACATTTTTCTTCCTAGATCGTTGTTATATGGTAGAAATATTTGTAAGTTCCGGGTATTCACATTTCGGTCTTTAAAAGATAAACCTGGATTATACTTGCAACAAGCAAACTAGAGTTCTAAATGGGGTAACCTTAGCATAATATGAAAAAAAGTTGCGCAATCTTGCAAAACAGCAAAATGCAATCATATGTCACTACAAGGCAACAGATCCTACTAAAACTGACATTAGAAAAATGTATATTGCAATCTTGAAATAATAAGGTAAATTGTATTTAAACTTATCAAAATTCGCTTAATTCTAGTTTAATATTTTAAACAACATTTTTAAAGTTTACACTACTCAACATATAGTCTGTTTTAAACTTTTTAGACACTAAATGTTGACAGAAATTGATTCATTTACATTCAAGTGACAAAACAAACAAAATTAATAACTTGTGTTTGTAAACATGATCATAATGATCCATAAGTCTCTTGTAGCGCCTACTAGTCATTTATATTCCGTTCTTGACACCGTTTTTAGGGCTACTCTCTAGTTCATGTAAATATGTTGCTCTTTATTAAAACTTGATTGATTTTATTTAGTAACAGATATTTACTTTATGGGTTAAGATTGTACACCATGTAGATACTGTTTAAAAAGCTAAGCGATTCTAATTTTCAGTTAATCAACGCGGCACTTTTTTTTCTTTTTGTTAGATTAAAGTAGTTTACCTTAGGCATGATATCTCGTTGTTCTAATAGTTTGACACTACAGATTAAACACGTACAATATACGCAAACCAGTTAAAGGAAACGGGACGAACAGCTTAGTTGCTAGAAAGAATAATTGTTTACTTTGTATTTGGTTCACAATCAATTAGTAATCCATCAAGAATAACCTACTTCTTTTGGAACCGGCAAAATATTAGTAAGTCGTGCATTATCGGTGTTACGGTGGTTTGTATACTCGACGATGTACACGACATACACGAACTATTCTGCTAAAAACACATTTTAAACGAGCTGTTGAGTCTGATCGAAGTACAGAAACATTATAATAAAAGACAGTGATAACCAATACTTTTTCATCTCAAATATTGTGAAAAACCCAGATTTCAGCTGCGTCAGCGTAAAATAAGATAAAGGAATCGTTTCGTTCCGACATAAGATTCAAAGTTAAGGTTCAAAGCTTGCTTTATCTCAACAACGAAAACCCACAATTCAGAAAGGGCGAAAGAAAGCCAGGTATATAGGTCTGCCAAGCACAAAAGATGTTGCAGCTGGGGCAAAAGTGCCAACGTATAGGAGTAAAAGTATCGCGTAAAAGGTTAAAGCTATTTCCATCCCAAACAAAAAAGCCATTAAAGCAGGTAAAATAGTGTCGCGAATCCCAAAAAAGGCTCCTAACTCAGTCAAAATATAATTTTAACTCAAAAATACTTAAATTTATTTATAAATAGGTACTCTATTAAGGTTCAAAAATTCTTTCCTTTCCTGAGAGTTCTGTCATAATTGAGATATGAAAATCGTAAAATGAACTTTAAACGTGGATACATTAAATATTTAAAGGGTAACTAATCCTTTAAAAAGTAATAATACAAATCGCCTCCAAGCGATGTTTAAAACCTGATGACCATGTTTAAGCCCGTCCTCTGTTTTACAAGCATCTATTGGTTTGGTGGCAAATTTAAATAATTAACCCTGCCGGAACACTCAAATTAAGAAAGACCCTTTTTTGACTAATCTCACCTTAACTTTTGTCGCCCCGAAGCGAGTTTTGAAGTTCGATAAACATCTAATAGCAAGACGCCTGTTCTGCAAGAGCCTAATGAATTGCCGCTGCCTCGTTTACTTGTTTAATTTGGACCGTACTCGTTCTTCACTCCTTACTACAGGAATATGATGAACGAGTTCGACGACGCAATGTTGCCACAATGTGACTTAAAAAAGGACTGTTCTCGTTCTGCACACCGATTAGTAGTAATTTAAATTTTTCAGAATGGATCTAATATTTCATTTGTTTCTTGAAAAGCTGTTGTATTATTTTAAATGCGTTGGAAATCCATGGTAACCATTGTGTGAACCATTGGTTTACACAATGGATTTGCATGGATGCAAATCTATTGTTTAAGAACAGACGTTTTAATATATTTGGAGAGAGACAAAGATAAACCTTGGGGTTTCATAAGATTCGCGAAGAGTTTAGTAATGGACTTCAATGGTGTCCAGACCCTCTTTCGGCTTTAATTACAGAAAGCATTGTCCTTAGATCTCTTTCTTTTCGAGATTCACAGTTTCAGTCTGACTACTGTCTTGTTCCATTGTGACGGTATGGTTGGAACCCGCTACAAGTGCACTCAACGTCTTGAATTTCTTTCCAACACATTTTTCTCATTCCCTTAGCTATCAAACGCCAAACGGCATGACTATTTTCCAAAATCTCACTCCTATGACATTTTGCAAAGACGTGTCTCTGTACTGCTATGACGAAAAAAACGGTCTACTGCATGGACACCTCAGGGAATTTCTTTTACAGGCATAAAAATACCTATCATTTTGATTGCATTTATGTATTCTGATTTCAACAGTTCTTTAAATGAATCCATTTATTAGCTTGGGGGCACTATTTGAACTGGACCACCGTAATTATTCTAATACTACGCCCGCGTCATATTTACAAACGCCGTCGCCACACCCACGTAAAATTAGAGACCTGCTTGGTAATTGTACTAATTGAATAAGTACGGCACCGTTTAATCGAATTTCAAGTACTGCTGACAAATCAAGAAATCCTAAACATTATGACTGTTCGTGCCCAAACTTTTTGACCTCAGAACGAAGTGACTTTTCGAAATATCTTGATTAAGTTGAAATTTTGAACTCCAGCATCCCATTCTGTTTGATTACGTAAAAGGCCTTAACTTTATGACAAGTGTACGCAATTTTTGTGGGGGGGCAGGTAGGAAGCATGATTATTTCTATCGTGGAACTCCTGACGATTTTATCCATGGATTCCAGACGCTGGTGATAATTGTAAATGGGGGGCATTTTGGATCGGGCAAACGAGAGTCGGCCATGAATAGCCTTTAATCTCTTTTTTTTCAATATTTGAGTAAAACGTTTGGGCACATTTACCTGCTAAGATAATGTCCCATTATAAGTGACCAATAGATACTTTATGGAATATTTAGGTCCAATGCAATGAATATAGTTGTTAGGACCAACTTCAAGACCTTGATAAATTTAACTATTAACTCTGCTGATTGCAACGCATTCAGTTCGGCACATTTTTAAATCAATTGAATCTAGATTTAAATGGAATTATTAGTTGCCAAATTTTAGGTTACCTACTTTAGTAGTAGGAGCGGGCTTAGATTTAAATAGTCTAAATGAAAGAAAATGCCCTACATTATCAAAAGCGTGTTGGATGTCGCAAAAATGGCAGTATTATACTGTTTGTTCATTCATGAACCAGACTGGTACATAAAATTGTACCAGTCTAATTACTAAAGCCCCTCAATTTTTGCTTTGATGCTGTCACTAAAGTCATGCTTGAAATCTTTTTTAACTATTGTTCTTATAACAGATGTAATTGTGATAGGATGCCAATTTTTAGGACAATTTAGAAGCGATTTATTTTATTGTTGTAACAATTATGAAACGGGTCGCATATAATTTTTGTAGCAATTTTAAAATGGTCTTTTGTAATAATTTTGAAGCCATTCAAAAATTATTGTAGCAATCTATAAACATGTAAGAATATCCCACTGTAGCCATTTTGAAACGGTTTTACAGTTGCGTTTCAATTGGAAAAATGAAAAAGTCGCGAATGTTTTTCCTAATATTATCGCTGTAAGGCGGGCCCGATGAATCCCTAAAGTCCGGGTTTGAAACATGTCTGTTTGTAAAAACACCATTTGTAAGTAAAAATTAGATTACAAATGTAGATGTAAAAATTTAGAGTTCATTTTTTAAAATGCAAACCGTTGAAAACAAGGATTCAAACACGTACTTTACCAAATCAAATCAAGTTATGAAACATTTCGTCTAATAAAGATTAAATGCAATGCTGTTCTCATTGATGGATACTAAAAAGCTAAAGCAAAGGAAGATTTTTAGCTTTAGATTTTGTTTTTCTAATTTATTTTATGGTTCACTTCACAAATCTCTGCTGTGTGTCATGCAGCATCGTGTAATCGCTGTATTATAATGCCATTCCAAAACTTCAAGTTTAAATAACGGTACTTCTGAGTATGTTTGAATAGTGGCTAGTTAAATGGCTGTTTTAATATCTCTTTTTAATGCTGCTATTCTCAATTTTTTTCTCAAAAGCATTTCCGAATTGTAATTTATTATGAAACCCTCTAGCGGAAATGTGAATAGGGGTTGGGACATACAAATAGTTATTGCTATTAAACATTGAATGGAATTACAAAAGGCAGAGCATTTTAGTATAGTGACGCAAATTAGTTAATAATACGGGGCATGTGTAAATAGTGCTGGGCATTTGTGAATAGAGCTGGGAAGTTGTAAGTAGTACTTTTGATTCCTAACTAGTTTTGGGCACTTCCAAACACTGCTGGGCATATCTAAATAGTGCTGGGCACTTTAGGCGAAGGTTTTTTCTAATTGCGCTAGGCAATTGATAACAGCCTAATTTATTTTTAATTTATTTTATTTTCCAAATCTGGATGGATACATCTTGCTTTAAAACATTATAAAAATGTTTACAATTTGCATATAAATAAGAAATTAAACTACATGTTTAAGTAGCGTGTTGCTTGAAGGTAGATACCACCTTAAATTAGACAACAGCATCCGTGTACGGTATTGTGGTTGTTTAATGCAAGGCTAGACACCGTTTACGATATGTTGGCGTTGAATCTATTGGTTGTTTGTATGTGCTATTTGTATAAGCAACATGCATCGTTTTAAACGAATTGCTACTAAAATACTTGTGTAATTGGCGATAAAACACATTTATCACACACGAGTAGCAAAATATACTTCACTGCATTTAATTAAATTTTTCTAGGTTTGAAATCAATATTTTACGGATTACGTTTGCTCTATTAAAAGTCCGTCAAAATAGACATGAAGCATGAAGCAACCTCGTAGTTGTAGAGTAGGGTTCCTCACTTTGGCTGTGAAGGATTAGCGCAAGCCGCGGACTGCCCCCTTTATTGTAACTATTTAAGTCTATGTAACTAAGTATGTCTCGCAGTCGACTTAACGCCGGGGCTCTCCTTAAGCCAACCCTCGTTTTACCTGCAACCTGTACTTAGTTCTTACTAAAAACCAAAAGTTATTCCTCTAAGGAGAACTTTAGAGAAGATAGAGAAAATAACTCTCGGGTCCAGCTTAATTCCAAGAATTAGACGTTTTTGTGCTGGCAGTGAAGGTAGGCACTATGATTAAATAGGAAATGTTTAACGTTTATACAACGAGAAAGGTGGCAGAAACGAAAACGAAGAGTACAGCAAACTTTTTTAAAAAGCGTCTACAACTGTTCGCAATGATAGTAAGTCGAGAAGAAAAAACTTCAACCTACATTGTTTACTATTGTCAAAAAAATTGGTGCTGAAATTTAAAATTTGTATTTTTGACCCAAAAGTAATGACGACCAATTTTGTCGTCAGAGAACACGGGCACAAATTTGCGATTACAACCAAAACGTGCGTCTGGTTGATGGCTTTGAAGGGTGTATTGCACCTAAATTTTGCTTCATAAACGTGGCGTCTGGAGCAAAAACAAGTTTTGGTAAATAAGGACCAAACGTATTGTGTAAAATGTTCCTGCCTCAGGCACTAGATATATGGAAAAACTATACATAAAAAAGATGTTGCAATGATGATCAACAATTTTTAAAAAATAATTGGTAGCGCTACGAGAGATACTTTTAGCGTGTGACGAGGTTAAAGAACGAAAAATGGAACAGTTGAATATTTTCCGTACTGCGTGAAAAACGGCAATTGAAAAAAGTGCAGCGGAGTAAAGAGCTTTGGTTGCTGAAGCTCCGCCAGGACCCTTGAATTTGTTTTAGGTTAAAAGGTTTTCAAAAATAAAGCCTGGATTTTAACAAATTAAGCGGTTCTTATTTCCCACGGGTCCTTAAGAGTTCTGCGTATTTTTTTCTTTCAAACGAAATATATATTAGGTATCTGATATGCAAACACGCTTTTTATATGATTAATTTTTGCGGCATATGGATTCTAATAATCAGATCCCGGACTCTAAATCGTGAGTCCCGTGCTGTCCCGATAGGAGCAATTCTAGATGTAGACGAAGCGGGAGCTCCCCTGCGATTTACAATGGATTTCGGAAATATTTTGAAAACATCTGATATGAGGGTTTTGTACGATTTGGACGACAATAGCAACATATCTGGGACTGAATTTGTAGGCACAGTGTAATGTTAGTACGAAAGTTTGCAAATCAACTGTTTTTGAAAGAAAGTAATTTCCCAATTTGCACAACTTTTGAAGTTTAATTTGGCCAGCTGACAAGGTTTCAACTATCTACGTCTTCAAATTGACACCTTTTAAAATGTTTTGTTTTTGAAAATTGACTTTTAAAACTCTTTTTGAAAAACTCCAGTTGAAACTGTTTGAAGCTTTCTAGTTTTAAAAAATAACACTATTTTTAAGTGGTCTAATATTTCAACTAGCATTTTTGAAGCATCCAAGTTTTCTAAACTTTTACAATATTATAAAGTTTTCAAATGGTGCAATAAATCCCAACCATACATAATGATATTCCAATTGTTGTTTATTCTCCGTAATTACATAATATCTATCTACATGTATGGTTTGATAGTATCGTTCGATATTATTTTTATGTCTACCACAGGATCTCCACTTTTTTAAAGTTTTGTTTCATTTGCAGCAATAACCGTGAAATTTTTCAAAGCTGTTAGTATTTTTGTATCGTTGTCTACCTCGTTTGTCCAGTTCAAAATTGTGATTGCTTAGTGGTGTACATTCCAGTGGAATGTACTACTGTGGTTGCTGAAGATGATGTTGTAAGTTGTTATTAGAAGTGTTGTAATAATAATTTGGTTATTTATCTCGGTGAATAGGTCAAGTAAAATCGCAGTCAGACATAACTTCGCAGCATATAGTAATATGGGAACTGAATTTCCTTTCCTCCAAATAAGGTCCCAATCATAATCAAATTCAATATATCGGCGTTTGCCAGTAGGTGCATACTTAAACGACTCAGACTTTTACTTAAAGATTAGCACATAAAAATAGAAAAATGCACAGAAATATTGCAACCAAGTTGTACATACTTACGTGTAGCATAAAATCTGTAATTAAAGCCTGCCTCTAAAGGTAACCGGAGAAATCACACAACTGAGCATAAAAATAGACGGCCTCTAAAGTTGGCCTGTGTTAAATATTTTGTCACTATGAGAGATGATCGGTACCTGCTCACAGGACCATGTTACTATTTCCCTGATTTAGAGTAAAGAAGCATAACATGAATAAATAAATAATAAAGAATGTGAGTTCAGTGACAATAAACGGAATGAATTTCGCATCTGCAACTACTTACTATTATTTGCTATTTTGGCAAGCAGTGATACATTTCTTCATAAGGGTGTATTTTATTCCTAGGAGTAAGTCCTTTGCTAACTTATTGCAATTATTAAACATCTTTATTGACGAATAAGAAGTGATAACATAATAGCACATTTTACAATTAAAGTATAAGAATAAAATGTCCTATATGCTGATACGTAATTAGCGTAATTTAATATTAAATGGTAATACAGGGTGGCCCACTTAAATAGCACTTTTTGAATTTGTTCGTACGAGTGCATCTCTTATCGGATCTTAACAAGTTATATACTGTTTGATAGAAAATTGTCGGGAGTTTTGGTTAGTGTACACTTTCTCTCATTTAGGATGGCACTTTAAGGTTGTAAAAATTCAGCAAAAATCGGAACTTTTCTCTTGGTTTTATAAGCAAAATAACTTTTTGGCTAGTTTTGACTTCATTTTCTTCACAGAAATTTACTCCTAAATTACTCCTGATGCTTTTCTAGGACGCCGACACACATTTTGCGCGAAAAAAATTTGTCCTGTGTTATGCAACACCGTTTGACTTTGTTTTGACGGAAGTCTTTGCTGGAGTTAGTTTAAGTGGTTTTTATGCTTTTTGGTGTAGTGAATCAATCAAATTTTGATCTAAATAAAATAATCCGCATAAGAATTGAGCCATCTTGCCCAAGGTGCCTACTATACGCACCAGTTTACAAATTTGGTTTGATTTTATCATTAAGGTCAAAATTAATTCACAATTCACTCCACCAAATGACGGAAAAAGACGTTTTCAGAAAATTTAGCGACACAGTAACCTATGCGTCACAATAACATCAGACGGTATTGCATAACACAGGACAAATTTTTTTCGCGAAAATTCTGTGAAGAAAATGAAGTCAAAACTTTCCAAAAAATTATTTTCCTTTAAAAACCAAGAGAAAAGTTCCGATTTTTTCCCGAATTTTTTCACCCTTAAAGTGTCAGTCCAAATAAAAGAAAGTGTACACTGGCTAAAACTCCCAACAATTCTCTATCAAACAGTATATAACTTGTTAAGATCCGATAAAAGATGCATTCATAAGAACACATTTGAAAAATGCTATTTAAGTGGGCCACCCTGTATGTAGTATTTGTGTATTTTGTAAGCGCAGCAATTAATGTTAAATATTAGAACTCCTTCGAATTGAGCAATAAAGATATGAATAAATCAAACAAATTTTTCTGCGCATATTTTTAAGTTAGCTATAGTTAGCCTAAAGATAGCCTGCCTCTGAAGATAACCGTGAAGAAGAGGCAGTATTTACATTGATAGCCCGGGCTGTAATTAACGGTTTTACGGTGTGTAGTAACATTTAATTATATTATGACATTTGAACCGAAATTGCATTGTTGTGTAAAATTGTGCAAAAAAATGCATATTCAAATAAGTTGGGTCTAATGCAAATTTTGGGCGAATTGACTGATTGGAGAATAAATAATTGATTTTGTGAGTATACAAATAATGTTTGGATTAATTAATTCATGGGCGAATAAATTATTGGCAGAATAAATAATTGAAGTGTGAATTCATTACTTTTGAGGCATGCTTGAATCATTGTGCGAAATGTAAATTACGCAAGGATGCATATTTGTATAATAATTTGACATACATGTGAGCTTCGAAAGCTGACTAATTCTGATCTTAATGGTTGCAAACGGCGAAGAATATGACATGCAGAAAAAATATGGAAATAGACTCACTTTAAAACCTAGCCGTTTTTGGCGATAGAAAAGATTAATAGAAGCTTTTTATGATAAATGTTTTGACATATACAAAAAATAAATTACTTTAGTTAATATGCGTATGAAAAGTTCATTCTCTTTTATTTAAAGTGGAAGTTTTATAAACCACGAGCTTTATTAGGTCACTTTTGTGATTGGCACATCATTCACACAGTCCCGGCAAACCGCGTATGATTAAGCATGTAATGCATTACCGATATAGAGCCACTCTTTATAGCCATTTTGCCGGATGCCGGTTTTACAATCAAATTTAAAAATTGTTGAGTTGGTATACACGCAGTTTTTCACTTCCGCTGCATCCAGTAAAATTTCTTTTGCAAAAATTGAAATTAAGTTCCAAACTTAAACATTATTAACAGCCGTCAGTGAATAAATGCATATACAAGTCAATAAAAGTAAATTCAACGCCATGTCTCCCGGTCATAAAAGCGTAACTTTTTAACTTTTGAAACTAAAGTCAAACATATTCGATTAGTAGAGAACTGTGGCAGCTCAATTAAAGTAGCTAGTGCATTGAAGATCCCAAGACCAACGATTTCGCACAAAGTCCCATAAAAAAGCGGACATTCTGGAAAAGTACGCCAACACTAACATACATTATAAAAAAGCCATGCAAGTGCAATTTGTTAATATAGATTTAGCGCTTCTCAAGTGGTCTGATGCAAAAAGACAAGCAAAAGTTCCTTTAAACCGTCCAATTTTGCTTAAAAAGTCCAAAGACTGCCGAAAAACCAAATGAAGCATCGTTTAAATGTAGTCACGGATAGCTCGAAAAATAGACGAAAAGCCTTAACATTTCCTTTCAAACCGTATCAGGCAAGGCTACAGCTGTTAGTCGATGACTGGTTGAAAAATGTCTGGCCCCATAAACGAATTGAATACGAAGACAAATACATTTTTAATGCTAACGATACAGGCTGCTTTTATAAGCAGCTACTTTACAAAACTGCCTAGAAAGGGACAAACTTAAGGCAAGTTACCAAAAAACCAACGATACGTTCCGTCACTCACATTTTAAATAGTTGCTGAAAAATACTATTTATAACTACAACGTAAAGAGTTTGTTAGGAAAAAAATGTGTGGGACTAATGCTTTTATCCACAACTAATAGTTAAAATTACACATTCAAATTTCCCTAGCCTCGCACTCCACTACCTCATTCTTAAGAACGGCGAAACAATTATATTATAAAAACTCTTTCGTTGAAGCAGTCCACTCTTACTTATTACTTTGCAAGGCTATAATTCACGAATGATTTATAAAATAACACCTGTGTAACCGACAACGAGCTATTTTGTGGCTGTAGCTTACTTTGTAGCTTTAATGCGGTCTTATTCTCTAGAACAACACCTCCTAATAACGTCACTAAATGCCATTTCCTCTGACGCGTGTCTATAAAGAGTTTCCACTGTATAGCGTTTTGAGGAACATGGAAGTTTAATTTCTACGTTTCTCAAAAAGGTTTAATCCTAGATCAAAAATGGAGGCATCAAATAAAGGAGCATGTAGAGAAGCGACTATCAACTAGTTTATAGAGCCCCAGCTGTACTTTTTCAAATTTTAGTTTTTCCCAGGCAAGGCCAAACACTTGAACTTCTAAAATAAATTGATAAAATAAATGAAAGTTTATTTTTGACTTTTCTCAAAAAAATTTAAACAATAATCAAAACTGATTGCACCAAATGGAAGAAGCTACTACCGACAAGTTTTGGAACAAATTACCTTTACACGCGATAGATTTTTTTCGTTTTTTTACATTTCAGTTTGCTCAGTTTTTTATGCTGATTCCAAATACGTAATTTGTTTTTGTCGTTCCTGACCAGGAGCGAAGATATTGAAGGTGAAAATTCATGATTGTTGCATGTTTTAAATGGCATGCACATACATACCCCAAAATGCAAGTTTCACCCCAATTGCCAAATAATGATGAAAATGAGTAGAAATAATTAAATCTTGCCATTGGAAGTACATACATATGTTACTACCCAACTCTACCCGGACACCCTCCCCCAACCAATGGCTATTGCTTGGGTTTTCCGCAACTGCGGCTAAACCTAAGCATTAGCCATCGGTACCACCCCTAGCCGCTGGAAGGTTGCACCCCAGACACCCTGCTGTTGGGGGGCGCTGCGCCCCCCTCACCCCCCCCCCGCTTCCTAACCTACCCTAACCATAAATAATGGTACACAATTCATTCAAAGTCATGAACTTTGACCTTAAATATCTCCGCTGCTGTTAATGGCATAGAAAAACAAATTACATATTTGGGATCAGCGTAAAAAGTTCTATCAGATAAAATGTATAAAATAAAATTAAAGATAATTAAAATTTTAGCGTATGTATATGCTATGAAAAAACACAAAATCTTTACATTTGTTCTTTAATATCTCCGCTCGTATTTAAGAGCGAGAAAATCCAATTACATATTTGGAATCAGCATAAAACACTCAGTTAACTGAAATGCAAAAAAGCGAAAAAAAACGATCGCGGGTAAAAGTAATATATATATACCCAAGTTTTTAAAGTTCGTGTGGGCCAATTTAATTTTTTTTCCCGGTCAAGGGCAAAAACTTGACTTTCAAAAATAAAATTTTAAAATTGACAGCTGGAGTTCTGTAAACTTGTGTGTAGTACCTTGTTTACACGCTTTTTTATTTAGGTAAGGTTTTGATGTAGGATCAACATTTTTTAAGAAAAATGGAAAACACTTTGGTCGCTGATATTTGTAATAAATTTTCCATCTCCAGTGGTTGTAATTTTTTTTTGAAAAGTTTTAATTCTAGGTCAAACAAATGGTTTAAATGAAAGAGCGTGTTGAGAAGCTACCACTCAGTCTATAGAAATCACACTGTTCAACTGTAAACTTTTATTTCTTCTGCGACCAATTCACACTTGACAACAACACTTGACCTTCGAAAACGAAATCTAAAAATTGGCGAACAGGAGCTCTGTAAAAATGTATCTTAACACTCCCTGTCATTTGTTCCATTCGGTTTTGATTTACGATCAATAATTTTTAAAAATGTAGAGCTAAAAAAATTTTTTGTCTTTATCAAAAGGGTTTGCATCTAGTTTGCGCTAAATCAGAAAGCGTGTCAAAAAGCTACTACTACAAGTTTATAGAGCTCCAGCTATCCAATTTTAAACATTTATATCTTTGCAGCCCAAACTAAACACTAGACCTTAAAAAATGAAATTTTGAAGTTGGATAGCGGGAGTTCTCTAAACTGGTGGGCAGTAGCTTCTTGAAACGCGTTTTCATTAAGTCCATCGTGTTTTGATCTAGGATCAGAAGGTTTTGAGTAAAGTGCAAAACTAACTTTTGTACCTGGGATTTGCATGATGGTCTCCAACTCCAAAGTTTATATTCTCTTTCTCCAAAAGTTTTAATCCTAGGACTTTCATGGAATTGACTTTTAATGTCACCACATGATTTTTCCATTCGGTGTTCAAAAAAATCCTTATTTCCGCTGGAGAATACATTTCAAGATTTACGGATAGATTGGCAAAACACATTTTGGCAAAACCATTTGGACCAAAAAATTTGGATATTTTGGCAAAAGAAACGGAAGGTTTGGCAAAAGTATTTATTCGGTGAGGAAAGTTTGGCAAAATGATAAAACAGTAAAATTTAAGTCATGTCAGTCAAGTCAGTATAGTGCCACATATACATACATACATATCGTCTTTGAAGGTGCAAAAGTTAACATCCTCTCAGAAATCACATAACGTTACGAAAAAGATATTAAGTTTTGCACCTTCAACGACGATACATAGTTAAGTAATAAAAATATAATATAAAATATTGTCGTTTAAGAAGCAAAGTGGGGCATATCCAAGTTTGAGTAAAGGCAAAGCGGGGCAAATG
>JAAXYX010002572.1:0-17008 GCA_036851915.1 Ptenothrix huangshanensis
ACACAAGTGAAAACCTTTCATCCAGTGTTGCCAGACGTTGAACTTAGAGAGAAGGAAATAGGGGGAAAATCGAAAAACGTATTTCTATTTAGACGAGAATTAAGAAATTTTAAAGTTGCCGCTATTTACTCGGCAGACTGCAATGGATCCAGTTATCGAGGCAGTATTTAGTCTGATTTTCATTGGGTTTTATTACAAGGTTTTCTTAAAAAATGTCATCGTCTTCGTGTAAAGATTTGTCACGAAGGCAGAAGGTAGAATCCTAACTACAAAGTACCTTTTCGAATTTTTAAAATACTAAAATAATACTATTTATTTCAGTCATAGTATAACCACGTATGTTCAGCAGAGGACGATTTTTCCCTCTACGAAAACTCTTAGACCTGATAATGGTTTTTTTACGAGTTCGAAGGCATTTTCGAATCGCATTTTTGGTAGTGCGTATGGCATTTTGCCTGAAAATGCTGACAAAAGATTTTCTTTCACCCACTCAAATACTAAAATAATGCCTTTTTCAGTGTTTGAAAGGACTTTGATAATTATGTAATTGTATTAAAGTTAAGGCTTACTAGTTTAGTCAGTTTTTTTTCAAAAAAATGTAAAAATTCAAGCGTCACATTTTTAATATTTAAAATCTTGAAAATGTTTTTGAAAATAATGTTTTTCGGCTCGAAATAATGCCTTTTAGAGTTCAAAGTGCTCTTTTTCATGCGTTTTCAAACAAAAATTTCGAATTTATCGTCTAAGCAGGTTCCCGTTCCCAGATGTGCCAAAAAATAAAGTGGCGACCACCATACAATTGCTTTTAATCATATTGCTGGTTGCCTTAAAATACAATAAAATACGGCAGTCAAATATGTGTGTGAGAGCGCAACGTTACTGTACAGCTATTATTAAATCATTTTTATCCGAAAAACTTCATTGACAATTGACAATTACATAATTCTAGTATTGTACATTGTACCTACACCAATACACTCACAACTATATAGTTTTTTTTGGAAAAAATGACAATAGTTCCTTTTTTAAGTTATTTAATAACACTTGCTTTAGTAAAATGATCATTTATTTGTTAATGTTGTATTAGTTATTAATTATGTTAAGCCTTGTCCTGGAGTTTCTTGAGCAGACTAGTAATTAATGATAAGGAGCAATGCGGCAGGGGATGGGCCAGTCGATCTCATTAGTCAGGATGAGGTCAGGCACACCCCAATACTGTTTTATAAATTCCGAAGGCGTTTTCAGTTTGATTCTTCTCTCCTTGTCCTTCATGACATACATGATGAGGTGCTGAGATGGGAGGTATTGCATCAATTGCATGTCCTGACCTTTTCTCTCTCTATTCTGACTGTCATTTTGGTCGGGCCAATCAATCTCACCATTTTTATTCTGCAGTAAACCAAAGTCATTAGTCATTATGTAATTATTATTTTACTAGCAAAATTTAGTTGGTTAAAATGTTTGAAATGACTAAAATCAATACCGTGGGTTGCTTGCTCATAATGATAGCGAGGATTAAAGATGTTCGAACAAGTTCGAATAAATTCTTACGAAATCCCCCTTGAATCTTTCCGGTTTGACGCGGCGGATTGAATTTCGTGCTCAACCAGCGAGGAAGGAAACGCTAAATTAAAATTATTCAAAATTTAGTAATTACATTTTTAAAGAATACGTGGAATTTCACAGGTTTTTAATTTACCTGATGTGCTTATTTTGTTAGGGGTTTGGGGCAAGTAGTGTGTTTAGTGTATATAGTGTAATAGTTTATAAAAAATTAGAAAGTCGGACTGTCCGATGATAATATAAGATAAGAAGGGCTAAAATATGCGAAAAAAGGCGCGTTACGGTTATAATTTCAAGCATTCGTTTTCCTCGGTTTATTTATTTTGATTTGATTTCACTTTCACAGTGAAGATTGAATGTGCGATCTTGAAGTGAAACGGATAGAAATGAAATATAAAGTGTAGTTAAACCAATTTACTGTTTATAAAACTAATTACGATTGACTGTAAAAATTCGTTTTTTAATTGAAGCCAGAAAGGTGGAAATCCTTATAGTTCCTTATTTATTTCCGTAATTAATTTCAGCTCATTTTTAGTTTTGATGGTTGCATTTGTCATTTCTTTCTGGAGAAGCGTTTGCACTTTTAATAAAATACTCTTATTTACTGTATTTGTTTCAGGTTGGCATTGAAAAATTGGAATTGGAAAATTGGACTCACATCAGCAATCGAAAAATATCCAAGAACCAGCATCCTAATTTTGGGAGGTCTTTTATACGGATTCCCCTGCGGAAACTGAGTGGATTCGCTTTGAGTTGTTGACTCCTTATCCTGGTGTGTTGGAGGAGTGTCTTTTGCGTGACCACCTCCCAGACCAGAATTCTGAGAATGCCTTCGTCCTCCAGGACTGGTTGGGTGTGGAGATAAATTGAGTTCATAAGTTTCAGCACACCGTTCCAGGTAATTATTTAGCGTATCCTCCGATCCCTTAGGATCAATGGGAAAAAGTAAAAAGTATAGTAAAGTAATTATTCATTTAATTAGAAGCGGAAGCACGGAAAAACTTAACTTGTTGACACGTTGACAGTAGGACTAATGAATAGTAATTAATTGTGTATATTGCCACTGCTTTGGTTGTCTTACCTCCAAAACATGAATAAACTGTCTGGGATACGCGAGGAAGAACCCGGTGGCAGCTTCGTCATGACAAACGGCATTGATGTCCTCAATCATGTTTCGCTTGGTCCTCATAAATTCAGTAGGATCCTCATCGTGTGTACCAACAACAACAAGCCGGAACAGAAATGTTTTCTGTTTTCAAATACCGGAGGAATAATTTAAATTGCAAATATTACTGGATTCAAGAAGTATTTACTGAATGTGAATGTGTATGTGAACTAAATCTAGTAAATCATAATTCATACCTTGCCCGTTTTGACAAAGTCATTCTCGACATGGTCGTACATGCTCTTGGTTCTTCGTGGGCCTATAAGTGTTGTTGGCTTGAGGAGGGACACTACAGTAGTTTGTATTGATGACGAGGAATCAACCATTGTAAATGCAACGGATGGTTTTTTCGTTGGTACCGGCCCTTGGGTGGCAACGAGAAGCTCGGGTGTAGAACCAAGAAATGTGATTCCGACTCCCGTGTTTAAACTGTGATCCCTTGTAGGCAACAGGTTCTCGAGTTGCTTTTCCGAAGCCGTAACTTCTTTCGGAAAAGTCGAATCGGTGACGGTAGACTCGTCTTCATTTTCCATGCCCTTGCTTTTTGACATTTTCGATCACGATTTTATCTTCTGTATCTCTGTCGATTCTTCAGCTCAACCAGATTATTAAAATTATTTCAGCATTTATGAAAAGGGCCAATTTGATAATAAAGCACGTAATTACCTAGGTATGTTTCTGAAAAAGTGCGCTCAACGTATTTGAAGAGTCAAATTTTGTATATAATTTTAAATTTTGTTTGAACTGAAAAGTGCATGGCTTTGTTAATTAGTTTGAGGAAGAAAGTTCCCGAGTTCCAACTTTCAACCTTGGGCTTAGATGTAAAAATATATGTATTACAAAGTCTCAAAGCTTGTTTTGAGGGATAGGTACATACTTGAAAAATTCCAACAATCAAAACAGAACACTTTTTGCGGACTTCAACTTCTTGTTCGAAGTTTTTCAATCACTTCAATCGTACTTCCATTCCAATAGTTCCAATTATCTATAAAAACTCCGAAACATCAATTCAAAATTCTGAATGGGATTTTTAACAAAGGATTAGGCAGCGGCGGTCGATTAATAAATCTGTAATGTAGTTGTAGTCTTGTAGTTCAAGAAAATTCTGAAAATTCCTTGAGAATGAGAATGTGAAGAGGTGAGAGTTGTTTGAAGTCTTTGAAGTTTGAAAGGAGAATTTTTTTGCTTATTGTGTGAACGTGAAGTTAAGTTTGAGTGAACAATCGAACAAGTATAGTAGTTGATTAAAGGAGAAGGAAATGGAATAATGGAAATGCCGAAGAAGGCAACAAAATGTTTGTCGAAAGAAATGCGTAGACTGTGGCTTTTGCTTTGACATTTTCTGTTTCCATACTATTGATCAAACGGTTTGTTAGTACACATAGCTGTAGCAACTGATATATGTAAAGCAATATGCAAATAGAATGGAATGGTGGCAGTCTGGTAGTGGCTCACATTCAGCTTGAGTTGAAATGACTTCAAAATTAGCAAAATAGGCTAATAGTGTAGCTTGTAGTATGTAACGTATATACATATGTACTACATACTACATAATATTGAAAGGCAATTGATTGCAAATAAAAGCTCTCCGAAAAAGAGGTTTTTAAAAAAAATTGTTTCTAGCATCGGGGTAAAATGTGGAAGCTATTTACCTAATAGACATTTTTATTTTTAAAAACGGATGATTTTGAAAATAATGTAACACAAATTTTCTGCGCGGAATGATCAAAAATACTTGATTTTAAAGTTTTTAATTCCTTATAAATGTTAATTCGTTTCTGTGTATCGACAGTTTTCATAAATGCTCTATTTAAAGGTTTTACCCATTTTAAAAAATACTTTTTCGAAAAAGTCGGTTAAAACATTCGGCACCTTTTTCAAGTTTTTTTGGTTTTACACTTTTTCAAAACACTTCGGTTAGACCGTTTTGCTCCTTTTAAGATTACTTAATTTCCCTGTTTAGCTCCTTTTTCAAAATGCTCAATTCAAACATTTTGCACCTTTCAAAATCTTTAATTTCGAATCGTTTTCAGAAATATGTGATTTTTTCAATGTGGAATCATTTTTCAAAAAATTGTCCTTTTAGAGGCGCTATTTTTTCAAAATCTCAAAATGTAACAGAATGCTTTATTCGAAAGTTTTGCAATTTAGACGTTTTCAAACGTTAATTCTAAATACGTTTAGTGTCTTGAAAAGATATGAATAATGCTGGCAATATTCTCAAGAATAACTCTGTGTATTTTTAGCCAGCGCTTTTAATGTTTTTAAATCATAATTAAAGCTCAAGCGGGAATTATTAATATTTCAGTGATGTCACACAGATGGACTAATTTCATCAAAGGACCGAACTTACAGGACACCGTAACTTCATTTTCCACCACCAAGGCATCGTTCTCTCAAACCTCCAAAGAACTTCAGGACGGGCTTGAAGCGTCTCACATCTATGAGACCATCATAAGTCAGCCTTCGCAATCGGAAACCGAAATTACATGGAATTCGAATGCTTCATCAGCTACATCCGTAACCCGCGTTCAAAATCAGAATAAAAAACCCCAGTCACAGCCACGTCCGCCTATAAATCCCAGTTCAAGTGCAACCACTGTCTCTCTCCCGAATCTTTCAACCCTACTCAGACTCGCTGAAAGAAACGACCACGGAGAACTCGCCAAAATTTTATCCTGTCGAGGTAAGGCAGGGGGAAGGAATACAAATTCGGAGTTGTTAAGTCTCCAGGACGAATTTGGCTGGACACCTTTGATGGTAGCAGCTTGTGCAGGTGCATCGGAGAGTGTGAAATTACTTCTGAGACACGGGGCGGACTGGACTCTCAAGGATAAGAAGGGACTCACTGCTGCATCCCTTGCCAGGAAGAAAAACCGCTTGAGTATTTGCCAACTCATAGAAAATTGGGAGGAGGAATTGCGACAAATTCAAAAGAGGGAGAAGAAGGAAGCCGAAGCCAAGAGGAGAGAAAACGAAAAATCTAGAGAAAAGGAATTCTGTGCCCCCTGCCAAGTAGAAACAGAGGATCCCGCAATCCACAGTAAATCCATTGCCCATTTGCTTACAACGAGTGAAGACGTTCCTGAGAAAATTCATTACGGCATCCCAGAGTCGAACGTTGGCTTCCAGATCTTGTTGAAAACAGGTTGGGACCGGGACGCTGGGGGTCTAGGGCCGGAAGGAAAGGGCCAGAAATTCCCTGTGAAAACGATCCTGAAGCAGGACCGAGTTGGTTTGGGCAACGACGAGGGAGGAAAGAAACGAGCACGAATCACACACTTCCCCCCTTTTGACACCAGTGCTGTCGAAAGGCAAGTGAGGCCGGAGGAGAGAATCGAGAGGAAAAAGACTTTGGCGAAAAAAGAAGACGCCAGGAGAAGAACGAAAGCGGTACAGAAGGAAATCGACTATAGGAGGGAGTTGGGATCTTTATGAGCCGCTTTCCTTGGAATTGTTTTTTGGTTCAGAATTTTGAACGAGTGTTTCAGTTTCAAAGTTCCAAGTAAGAGCTGAAATTTGTAGGGGACGAATTATTTTGTGTGAAAGTTCTTTGGAGTTTATAAAAATTTGAGTGGAGGCAACAAAATGGACCCGGAAACACAGAAGATGTTCAGTACGCTGGAAGCGTTGGAGAAGGCTGCGGAAGAATTGTTGGTGGATAAGCGAACGATGATTGACTTGGATAGAAGAAGGAATGATAATCGTGTGGCTATTAGACAATTGGGCAAAACTAAAGAGAAAAAATCCTACATTGTCATGGGCAACACATTCTTCCGGTTTGAGACCAAGGAGGCAAAGGAATTGGTTGAGAAAGGTTCGTCCTGGTTTCCTGTTTCTTTTTAATTGTGATGTAATCATAAGCAAATCACTAGTATTTGGTCTTTTACGAATGCTCATATACGTGTGTGAACTTTGTACCTAATTTTCTTAGGTATATTAATTATTTTAGAAACTTGAGTGAATACGTGAAAGTATTTCAACGAAAATTTTTCTGCAATCATTTATAATTTTAATTTTTGATTATCTTTGTTTCAGATCAAGTTGAGACTGAAGACAAGATAAACAAACTTCGAAATGGGATGAAGGAGAAACTGGAAAAAGTGTATGATATAGAGGGGCGTCCGATGCTTCAAGGATTTGATCTGAAGCCCCTGAATGCAGAAATCAAAGCGATGCTACCAGAGTTCAAAAGTTATATATAATGACCATTAAACAATTTACCTGCGATGTAACAATTCAAATTTTAATTTAAGATCATAACACGTAATACCTTAATAATAGTTACATATTCCAAAGGTTTCTGCGAAACGCTACTTTGGACAATTAATTTGAGTTTTGTAAATCCTAGCTTTCAGAGTTGATTTTGATTGTAGAAATAAAATGTCATTTCATGTAATTTGTACAGGATGAGGGAATGCTAAAGGCATACTGTAACTTTATTTCCTATAAAAATGCCAACAGTAAACAAGATAAGATAACAATAATTCTAGTAATAGGATACAGAACCAAGATCTTCAGTTTTGTACAACAAAAATATAACCACAGCTACAAATTCTTTTGTAGCAAAACGGTTACGATATTTAGTCGCTAAAAATGCACTAATGGTTTTGGTTACTTCTGATTCTGATCTTTTGATGTTGAGTCGGCTTTATTCGACGTGGAAAACGCTGATTAGGATTTTGATCTGATTTTGTTATTATTATTGCTATATTATTTTTTATCGTCTTTGTTGTCAAATCATTTTTTTTATATTTTGGTAATTAAATTTTGTTTCATTCTTTTGACCAGCGTATTTCATTCCACTTCTACTTCTTTCCCTTGTCCTTGAACTTCCACTCCCATCAAATGCGGCCGCGTTTTATAAGCCCTGAGTTCTTTGGGGTCGTAGAGTTTGCGGATTTTGTTGAACATGTAGCGGAAGAAGAAGAGGATATTGTCATACTCGCCGTTGTATTCGGTTTGGAGAACGCTCCGGTGATATTCGACACAGAAATGATAGACAGCCTCGATAGTTGCTAGGTAGGTGGTGGGATTGCCACGCTGATAGCGCCAGAAGAGAGATTCGATCCCACTTAACTTTACTTTGGGAAGATTGACAATTTTCGGATCGTGGACAATCTTGTAGGTTTGGTTCCACGTAGAATCCACAAAGATAATTCGGTCGTAGGGAAATTTCCCTTGGTTTTCTCTCTTGCTTCGCTCCATAAAGGAAGAAGCTTCTTCTGCATTGTCCGATGGGAAGATTAGAATACTCTGAGGGGGAGTACGTAAACTCATTAGCAAAAATAGACACCGTTATCACTTTTTCATTTCACTGTGCGAGTACAACTATTTCTGCCATTGGCGAAAGCAAAAGGGAGTCAAAAAAATTTTCCAAAATAAAATCGAATTATCTTTCGAAAATATTTAGAACTTTCTAAAAAGATGCAAATAGGCTATTTGTGTTTCTTTTTGTTATTTGGCTTGCTTTAAAAAAGTATAAATAAAAAATTTTGCCACTTTTAACATTTTAAACTGCAAAGGTAAAACGTCTTGCTCTTTTCAAAAGTGAATAACTGAAACCTATTCGCATCCGGAAAATTACTGAAACTCAAAACTTACCCGTGACGTGTCTGGTAAATCAGGATAAGTATAGACGTTGCACGTAGTCGGTGCCAGAATGGGTCCGTGGACTGCGGTACTTTTCCCATCTATTTCTTGTGGATGCTTTACGATATCGATTTGAATGGGCAACTGTAGAAAGGGAATCACAAATATTAATTCCAAACTAAACACAACAAATCCCTTTGTAATCATATTTACAGTGGTATAAAAAACCGTATTTATGGATTATAATAGAGCCCTTCAAGTTTAACGAAAAGTCTTTGAACTCTAATTCCAGGCTCGGATCAATTAAAGGTGTGGAAATAGTTTTAAGAAATACGGTTAGATACTGTAAATACATTTTAATTTTATTTGTTTTAATATTGACTGGACTTACAGTTACTGATGGTAATTTCCCTTCCAAAGGTTCCATCGGAATATAACACTTGTAGCAGAAGAATTTCCTGGAGCGGTTGCATTTCGAACACATTGACTGTAATAGTAAAATAAGATAATAGTCAAGTATTAAAGAAATATATGAAATATGATCCCGGAAGGATTTCGGCCGATTATTATTATTGAAAAAATTCCCAATAAAATTATGAATGAAGGATTAAAATTAAATGACAGTGTATGCTTCAGGTATGCTGAAAGAAAAACTAACCCGTCCTTCGATGTCATCTAAAAATTCCGACGACTGTATTTTGCATCCAGCAAAAGCTTCCTTGGAATTGTGCACATTTGCGTTGATCCGAGTTCCAGCGAGAGTTGTGCTTTCCACCTCGTTCGTCATTTTAATTGAACTATTTTATTTATTTGCAAATACCAAATGTCAAACTGTTTTCCACCAACTATATTATAATTCACTGATTGACTATTTGAACTGCTGCAAAGAACTTCTGAATAACCGGTTTATTGGTGAAACTTTAAGATGCAGTGTAATCACAAAGAAATAAATAAATGACAAAGGATCATTATCCTTTATTTATTTCGCTTAGACTAGAATGAAGTCAGGGAAGTTGATAATAACTTTAATGAATAATTTAACCAATGTAATGGTGAATAGATAATTCTGTAATCCCTTATTAAATCCAAAGATCACACAACCAGACACCGCAGTCACGGTTTATATTACGTAAATTCCACTTCTATTAAACCATACTTCAAGAATTCACGACGATCGCAAATTAAAATCGTTTACCTTGCCTTTTCATCAGTGAAGTGTGAGTGCGAGTGCCTTACCATGGTGCCTTTTGCCTTTTACTTTCTCTCCCTTTAAACCAAAACGTTCGCGCTCAGATTTTCTTGCCTTTTCTAGCAGCCTTTAGAGTTGACTTGTTTTTGGGCGAAGCTTTTTGCTTTTACACTATTTTCAACTCAATGGAAGTTATGAAAGTCTTTTGATAATTAACAGAAAACTTCTGGAATAGCAGAGAAACTAGAAAATGAACAATCAGGAAATCCTTCTGAAGTAATTACTGCTATGTGTAGATACATTTTACACAGGTTCTTGCACTCTTGCACTGAAGAAGTGTAAGAAAAGCAAACTTGCGAAAGTACAAGTAAACCTTGTACGTGACTTAAACTCCAGCGTAAAAATGTTCATAAATGAGAATGACAATGCGATGACTAAGGAATTCTCATTATGAATGACACTGAGTAATGAACTAAATAATATGTTACTGCTTAAAGTAGGAACATTTTGTTAGTGCTCTTTCAATATCTTGTAGAATGCAAGATTGATATATTTTAGAACAAAATTGATGAATTGAATTTCGGATTTCCGGTCATTAAAT
This sequence comes from Ptenothrix huangshanensis, assembly GCA_036851915.1. Lineage (NCBI taxonomy): Eukaryota > Metazoa > Arthropoda > Collembola > Symphypleona > Dicyrtomidae > Ptenothrix > Ptenothrix huangshanensis. The sequence continues at coordinate 10,111 of JAAXYX010002572.1, forward strand.
ACCAAATTCAACTCTGTATAATTAAGTCTTAATTTAAGATCCGGAATGAATTGATTTTTATTTTAGGAAAATAAATTCATAGTCACTTGTACATCAGAACTAGAGGAATAAACTTCTACTTGCATTTATTTCTATGTAAGCTTACTGTGGTAGGGTAACTGGAGATTATAACTACATTACTCAGTAAACCTAGAATAGTAAGAGCAAATCGGCATATCTACGAGAACATAGATGATATTCTTTACATGAACATACTACATACCTACCTACCCTAAATGTATTTATGGGGTTTAAAAAAGCATTTTTTCATTTAGTAAATTGAAAAACGATAGAGAAAGAGACACAGCCACGGTAGTTTAAAATTATTAAAAAAGTATCTTGTATTATTTTTTGAATATCTTTATTGCTAGTTGCAAAATTGAACTTTAAATCTACGGACACATATTACAGATTAAAGCTCATGCTTTTTGACTGTTGCCCGAACTGGGAGGTTCGTTGTGACCAAGAACATTCTGGATGGAAGATAGGTCCATAGAATCCGTGGGGACAGTAGCCACATTTATATTACTATTAGTAGATCCTGATCCAGACCCAACTCCTTGAGAATGCCACGGTCGAAATTTAAACTTGTGCCCATGATGGCCAAAAGTTATTGGAGCATTTTTATGAACGGCTTTATTATTGCTATTGGAATTTTGTTTATCGTCGGACTTCTTGGAAGAAAGGTGATTCAAGGATAACTTTGGTAATATAGTGAGATCTTCGCTGGTACCTGCAGCCGTACCGGCACAATTTATTCCACGTTCTTCCACCACAGATGATTCTTCCATCCTAATTTCTTCCTCGGAACTTTTTTGTCCACTCCGTTCTTTCGTCCCCTTGGGATTAAGTTTAAGGTCAATTTCCATTTGTGAGGAATCACCAGAACCATCAGGAAGAGCGTTAGATGTAGGTTTAGATTTGGCAATATTATTCGATTTATTTGGGGGGCGATTATTTTGCTTCGGCTTGTTGCTGCTACTTTTGTTGTCATTGAAATGAGGTTGAGGAGAATGAAGAAGCTGGAAATGTCTAAATGTACCAAATAAATTGTGGTTCTTATGATCTATGTGGAAATGATCGTATCGTTCTTCTGCAGTTTGGAATTTCCTCGGGCATTCCTCAGCGAGACAAGAATACTGGAAAGCCAAATTAGAATACAAAGTCAACGTGAAGTGCTTTTCCTGAGTAAATTAATTATTATTTAGATAAAGTCTCAAATCCGAAATGGATTCTACCCGGAAACTAAAATATTATTATTATTATATTTATTGTTAATATTAACTAGCAAGGAAGGATGACGGTACACTTTAACCTACCATCGGTTTCCTTTGAGCCATGAGAGAAAAAAGGGTGTCATGATTCTCCAGGACGTGAAGCTCCAGAAGGTGATATCCAGGCATAGGCTTCTTGCATGTGTCACATTTGTATCGATGCTGGGAAATATAGTGAGCATTGTATTCCTTCGCGGATTTGAATACGGCAGAACAATTTGTATCCTGACAAAAGAATTCGTCTGTTCTTGACCTGTACAAAAATTAAAATCAATACGCTTGAAATTGAATTCTGAAGTTTGCGTGCGAAGGAACATGTATTTAATTTTAACTCTAAGTAAGCCTACAATTGACAATCAGAATTAAATAATTTTTCAAAAATAGCATGTGACAAGAAACGGAATTCGATCTACAGACTATACAGATCATAAATTAGTTCTTTAAAAATATATTTTTTAATTTACTTGACGGTCGCGCATTCGAAATTAAAGCTTACATATCATGCAGGAGGGCATCAACGAATTGTTCAGTAGAAAGGACGATTCTTCGGTCTTCAACTGATACCGGTCCGGAATTCTTTTCTTCGTCGTCGAATTTTGGCGACTCGCCTCTTCGTTTAAGTGGACGATGTGGTTCCGATTCCACTTCCGCCGTTGATGTCACCATCTCAATCTCCCTGGCACTGGCGACCGCTACTGAAGATTGAGAATTCAACGATGGCTCAACAGTTTCCATGATCTCGGTAGGTCAGGTTCAGGTCAAATCAATTCAAAGTTAAGAAGGCACAAAGACCAAGACACGCTTTCAAACTTCAAGACTTCAAACTTCAAACGAACGAAAACGAAGAGAGAATTATTTGCCGTTGACGAAAGTACAAAATAACAAAATACAGTAAATAAACTACGTCGATCTCGATGGTGTTATTTAAGTTCCCGCGATTTTTTAATGAAAAAACATGCGCCAAAAAAGTTGTTTTCGAAATCTTTAAAGAAAGGGTACGACGAATACGAATGAGGTAAATATTTAACTTTCATTATTTTCTCCCCTAATTCATAATTAGCATTTAAGGCGCAGTATACGAACCAAATTAGTTGCTACCTCAGTTATTTAGCATTGAATGGCAGATCATTCATCATTATGCAATTATTATTACCATTTAAATCTATCATTTTGACATATTGCACTGTGCGACAGTCTCTTGGAGCCACTTTCAATTTCTTTTCTAGCTAGATAATTGCAATATCATTCAAGAAAAAAGCAAGATCAGCTGTTCTATTGTTTACAAATTATAATTAAGTACGTCATTCCATAGGTAATTACCCGCACTTTATTCATCACTTGCTTCACTTAATACAGTATTTGTTGAAAAGATTAGACTCAAGTCCCAGGACAATTCGAAGGATGTCTGGAGGACAGTTGGAAATCTTCGGACTCGTCGAAAATTGGGACGATATCAAATCCTTCTTATTCTCAACAGACCCTGACCCAGGTCTAGCTCAAGGTTCAGGTTCAAAGGACTCGGATAAGAAGTCTGAGCAGCAAGAAGGTAATTGTGGATTGAATTGTTTTTATAAAGCTTAACTCAGGACTATGGACTACCTATCTGTTGTCTCTCTGTCATCTGTTATGTTTCGTATTTATTTGTTTTTCTGAATGTATAAGATTGAATCTACGCAGTTGATTTATTTTTGATTAATAATTTTGCGTATTTAAAATGTTTTTATTTGCTATAAAATCAGATTCTTGGGACAATGATGACTGGGGGTGGAACGAGGATCAAGATGAGTCATCTAATAACAAGGACAAGGAAAACAAAAATAAAGATAAGGAACCGAAAAAGGAAGCTCTAGATCTGAAGACGAAAGTTAATTCTTGGCCGCAAAATTCCATAGTGGCTCACTCCCCCATGGGAAACGTGTTCGTCGTTGCTCAGAATACAAAGGCGATTTTCTTCACGAGCGAGTGGGATCTGAGAAAATCTCGTGTCAAGTTTTTGAAATCCTATCAGGGTGAATTATCTCAGGAAGATGGGTATGAGTACAGTCTAATAAAAAGCTATATTTTAATTATTGCATTTTGTCCTTTAAAATCTGTACGTTGTGCACTGTCAAAATTAAGGAAGATAAAACATAAAAAAATACATTTAAGACGACAAAAAGTGTACTAGGATTTGGTTTGCTCTTGAACGCAGTTTTAGGTGCATCGTAATAAAGAGCATCACGAACGCATCAAAATGCCTCTTGGCCTGTGGATTTTTCTATTTCAACAATTGTTAAACATTTTATTTTTTGTTTTACTCATTTTCAAACCTTTTCTCCTTTTCTATTTTGAGAATTTTAAAACGTACTGAAATTTCGAATTCAAAACTTTTCAGAGTATTCTTTGAAATGCGCTTTTGGTTCATTTTCTAAGCGCTTAGACGCAATTTGTAACCGTGAAGGGCATAATCTAAATTTGATTTTGTTTGTTTTTGGAACAGAGAAAGAATCACAAGTGTCATCTGCATACCTCTTGTATCCAAGAAACTAACATCCCCAGGTGCCCCGGATTGGACGTGCATCGTCGTGGGTTTTTCTACAGGTCACGTTCGCATGTACACTGAGAACGGGAACAATTTACTCAGTCAGATGTTTCACAATCAGAGCATCATATCCTTCAAATGTCGTTCCTATCAACCTGCCAACAATGCCACGGATCACGATCAACTGGAAGAGCTTTTCATCCTGTATGAAACTGTAATAGTGACCATGGATGGCTTCAGTCTCTTCCAAACTCTAAGAGCTTGTCGAAATCATGCGGCGAGATGTAAGACTGTACAAATGAATACTCATTCTAACAAATTTTATTATTAAAATGTAATTAATACGTTAATCTTAATCTTTGTTGTTTTCAGTGCAAGCAAATGCCACGGAAGCAATGATGGACCCACCGCCGCTCTCCTACAAGAAATGGCAATACGAGAATCAGAAACGTGCCAATGACTGTGACTCCGTGGGTTTGAATACACCTGTGACCTTTGACCACCTCGTGACAGCTTCTATTCTTGGTGGGATCCATGCGAAGTGCAAGCCCGTCCCGTTGACATCCTACATCTTTGTTAGCACAGGGAGGAAACCGTATGTCACTTTCAATTACGCGCAGGAGGGACAAGCTATCCCGGTCCTTACTGAAATCGCGTATGCAATGGCTTCGAAGTTGAAGAGCAGTCTCATCAGTGCTGCTTCCGGATGGCTTGGCTTCGGTGGTTCTGCAAAACCAGTGCCTCCGAAGGAGAAACCAAAACCGCAGATTGAACCTGCAACCTCAATGTCAAACAGATTCGGATTTGTGGACAACGGAAGAGTCGGTCATAGTGTTAGTGTGTCTCCTTGTAGGAAACTAACGGCGGTTACCGACACATTGGGAAGAGTGATTCTCATCGATAATAACTTGGGATTGGCTGTGAGAATGTGGAAGGGATACAGGGAGGCGCAGGTCGGGTGGCTTCAGGTCACTGAGGAGGTTAGCAAGAGTAGTAGTAGCAGTCACGGTCACGGTCATGGAAGATCCTCAAGACACAGTTCCAGACACAGACAGGTTTATGGCCGAGAGGCACTGTTCATTGTCATCTACGCTCCTAGGAGAGGACACTTAGAAGTCTATGCGATGCAACAGGGACCCAAAGTGGCAACTTTTAACGTCGTCAGAAATGGCCGTTTGATCTCCACCACTTGGGGCATGATGGGGCTGAATAATATTCCCCTGAAGGGGGGAAATAAACCAGTGGTCCAGTGTCTCTTCATTGATCCCGAGGCACAGCTGTTCACTCTCAATATTCCTTTCCACCTGGCGCTTTGGTAAGCCTTCATGATTTTCTTTGGAAAAAATGTTCTTATTCTTACGAAACTTTCGAATTTAAGCCTTCCTAATTGATTCCTTTCTTTCTTTATCTATCCTTTTTCGTGTCTTTGTTTTGTTTGCATAGAATTTTATTATTTTCATTTTCCAATTTCACATTTTTCAATATCTCTAAACATTTAAAATTTTTGGATATCAACATTTTGAAAAATACAAAGTTTTTGCGTTTCAAAATTACCTTTCGAAATTTTAAATCTTGATCTCTTTAAAATTCGAAAGCGTAACTGTTTATCTTAAAAATCGAAAAACTTTGAATTTTTGAAATTTCAAAAATGCATTTTTACGTTTCTAAATCATCCCTTAAATATGTCGGGGTTTGAAACGATTAAAATTGGAGTGTAAATTACTTCCATTATGCGTGTTTAGTAAGGATTCGGAAGTACCTATTATGGACTTATGAAATAGTTGATTATTTTTTTTGCTGAATTCATCCAGTGACAAGACTAGAAGCAAGGCTCAAGACGTTCACCTGTTGAAATCCCTGCAGAAACTCTTGAAGGAGAAGAAGCAGGAGGAGATTACAGCTCGAGAGATATTTGAGATTTTGAAAGAGGTTCAGATTCAATCTATGATTAATCAGGGATTTAAGATTCTAACGCAGAAATTAACCCAAACCGGTGTCTTCATTGAAATTTTGGAAAACTATTTAGCAGCATTCTGTGAGGATGGTGAGTTTTTACCAGTTTTTTATTTTTACTACAATACGCGTTCGGGCGCGTTCATAACTTTTAAGCTTGATTTGAATTGTTTGTTTCCTTAGGTTAGTTTGGAATTTTGTAGGAATCTAAAGTACCATTGTAAAAATTATGATTTTTTGTATTCGAATTTCTTGCAGAAGAGAAAGACTTGAGTATTGTCTTCCGACTGCAGTCAATTTTGGAGCTTTATACTTTTCTCCTGGATACTACTCAGAAGCCTCCTGAGTACATTGAACCTGTCGAAAGTCCTACGGAGGAGTCACAAGACCAAGTAATTCTCGACTTTTGAAATCACGATTGAATTTTTAAAGGTCTTTATGTTTAAATTGGTGAAAAGGAATTGATTTTTCGTCTTTTATACAGACTATCCTCCGCCTTCTCCACTCATCCACGAAGGAAATCAAAACCCTGCAAGATATGGGTGTAAAATTCAGTCGTTCTAGCGCTGCTTCTACATCATGCAAGAAAGACTCCCCGAAAGCAAAATCCGTAAAATTCGAAGACGAACATGATCCTGATTACGACAGCAGGGACAAGAGCTTGCCTACTTTGCCAGCATTTTTCTCCACCCTTGCCATCGAATTTGACACGAACAAAATTAAGGAGTCGCACGATTCTCGAGTCTCGTTGCCAGTAGCAAACGTCAAACCTGGACCTAGTACTAGTGCCGGTTCTAGTTCTGGTTCTGGTCCCGGTTCCGTTTCCGGTTCCAGCCACGAGAGGCACATTAAGTTTAACCCAAAATCCGAGTACACCTCGAGTCTTGGTCTGCTTCTTTTCTCAGGAGTGTTGAACCATCCTTCGGATTTGGAGGAGTGGAAGAATCGCATCAAGTCTTCGGGTTTGATTCCTTTGGAAATTTTGCTTCTCGCATTGAAGTTTTGGTGTGAGACGGCTCTTCTAAGCAGTAGCTATGTCATCTGTATGAAGCAGCTGTATCATGTTCTTACTGCTCTGTGCCAATTAGGTAATTGATTCATAATTATATAA
>JAAXYX010002573.1:0-17001 GCA_036851915.1 Ptenothrix huangshanensis
GTCCTCCAACGAGGATAGCCTGAAGAGACTCAGTATACGATTACAAACTTGTGTTATATAAATATTATGTTTATTAGTAAACATGCCGTTGGGGATTATAAAGAAAATATTGTAAATGCAAGCAAAAGTTGGATTTTCCCATAATTAATAATTAAAGAATTTGGAAATACACAAGGTCGCATTTAGCTCAAAATGAATATCGTCAACCTTGCATCTCCACCCTTGATAAAATTAAACAGTATATATATAGTAAATAGCATAAATTACCTATTAATGATTTTTCAACCAACACAAACCACGCTGCAGTATCAAAATATATGTATGTATATATGCTAGTTCAGACCAGACAGAAGCACGAGAATATCACTAAATAAAATTCCAAACTTGTCACGTTTCCGATTTGCTACATATTCATGAATGGATGTCAGGTGCTCACGACAAAGCATGCACTTGCGACGTCTTTCTTCCCGAGAAAGATTTACGCCTAATGTCTCCGGACTACTAATACTTTCCATTATTACAGGTTTAAAATTTTGTAACACAATGCAAAGTGTATTCGCACCGCATTTTATATGCTCTTCGCAGGGACTCCTCAAAAGTTGAAGTACAGCCGGGAGAAAAAGTACACAAATGTCCAAGTTCAGAATTGATGGCCGACGAGAAAATATATCCAAAATTGCTACTGTAATTGTAATATCATTGAAATTAATTGCTGCTTCGGCGGTAGCTTTCATATCTTTCGTTTTCCAGATCTTATGGAGTGCGAGTAGGTTACGTTGTCTAATTTCTAGTTCAGCCAAGACTTGCTTGTGCTGTTCGGATATAGCGTATATGATTGCATTGTTTTTAATATTATTGTTGGTGTGATTTAAGCTCATGAGGTCTTTCACAGGAGGAGATAAGTTATTCGAATCATGGTCTTCTTGTCCTGCTCCAATTACATCGTTCATTTTGTAATCTTTCGAACCTGATAGAACTTCACCTTGAATATTTTGGAGTGCGCTGCTGTTGTTCGAATCAGCATAAGTATGACGAGGAGCCTCCGATATTTTTTGGAAAAACATTTCTGTATCTGGGATACTTTCATGAGCTTGGGCCCCAGGATGCACTTTTACACTGTCAGAGTTTAGAATTGCGGTTTTAGAATGCTGTTCAGAATGCTTCTCCCCTGCTAAGTTTGGTTTTGAAGTAACTGCGATAGGCTTTGGTAGGTTAAACGTTCCTTCTCTCTTAAGTTCAGGAGTGGATTTATCGCTGGTTGCTTTCGGAAGGGTCGAAGTAGCTTCCTTCTTAACTTCCTTTGGCATTCCATTTATACGGGTAGAACTCGAACTCTGAACCACCCCAGCTTTTGAATTTGAAAACCCTGGTATTCCCGCCAGAGATACATTTTTTTTCCTTCGGCTGACAAAATATTCTGATGCTGTTACAGGTCTCTTTTCTTGCCTAGAGCTCGATGGAATTGTGGAAAGGTCTAGTGGTTGTGGACCAGAAGATATAGGCGAAGATGCGTCATTAATGTAATTTGGAAATATGGGGATGGGGGGAACAGCGTTTTCTTGTAACGCGTCAATTTCTAATCCATTTTTTAAAGCATTTCCATTTTGTTCATTGCCAACCAGCAAAGTTGGAGACGTTGATAAGCCTAAATCACTTTGAGATGATTTTATCTTAAAATCTTGTTGTGCATGTGTCGTCACCGCTGCCGATTCAGTTAGTGACGATAGTAACGTAAAATTCACGTCGTTTTCCGCGGCAGTTGCTGACTGTGATACTGTATTATCTGTAATAGGTATGGATGGCTCATCGGATATGGTTCTGTTCTCTATTATAAACGGCTGTGATGCGGTACTCTTGTCCAAAATTTCTACTGTAGGTTTTTCCCCGCCTGTGTCACCACTTTCCGAACTCAACGAATCCATTTTAGTGAACGTTTTGTTTGCTTCAAATGTTTCATCACTTTTGTCTGCATCCTTCCATCCACGGTTAACACTGCGGAGATCCACTGACGCAATAGAAACATTTTCTCGTTTACTAGAAACACAAGTTAATTCGTCAGCTATGATTGACATGTCTTGCATTTTGGGCCAGTTGGTTCTTAATGAATCATGATTTGAGCAAGGGTTCCATCCGTACACTCCAAGTATTTCTGCAGATGCTACAAATAAAGATTTTGCATCAGGGTGACTCGTAATAAAATTCATAGGATGGCCTTCAATGGTTGTTGTGGCTGCTACAGAAGAGGATTCCAGATCATATATTTTGAAAGTGTCATCGCTACTACACGACGCTAAATATAACTCTGTTGATTGGAAAGCCAGACTTGTAATGGGAGCACGATGATCATTAAATTCTTGCACAACTTTTCCATTGCGAAGATCCCAGATTTTTACTCGGTTATCATCTCCTCCAGAAACAATCCATTTACCACTTGGACTGAACTTGATAACGTTTACTGCTAAATTGTGTCCCTTATAACTGGAAATGCAGTCCCTTTTACGAATATCCCATAGCTTTATAATACTGTTGGATGATCCCGAAATAAGTAAGCCCCCTTGAGGATGGTATTCTGTACATCGTATCGAAGATCGATGTCCCATTAGAGTTCTCAAATTCTTGGAGGACACATAATCCCATATCTTGAGGACCCCTGTTTGGGATCCTGCACAAATTTGGTCCTGTGTCATGGAAAATCTAACACAAACTACTGGTGTCACATGACCTACAAGGGAGTTTATGCAATTAGGTCGATCCAGGCTCCACAAATTAACTTTTTTGTCCGAACCACCAGTGGCTATCATCGAGATTTTGTCCTGTCTGTGAGTCAAACATACGGAATTCACTGTTCCTGCATGAGCAGGAAATTCCCGTATTTTCGACCATCTCTTGTCAGTTTCTTCCATTACTCAGATTAGTTTCTGCTACAAAAATTGAAATGGAATTAAGGCACAATCATGCGTGTTGTGTGAATTAATATCTTATTTGAGATGACAATGGAGCTGGACAATGGTTTTGGGTTTGTTTTTGGGAGATAAAGGCTTGTAGACGTTTTGGTTTTAGTCTTAATGTGAGAAATAGAGAGATAGTTTTTTGAAATTGTAATGGAAATAGTAAGGCGGATATGCCTAATATACCTTGTTTTGTAATGCCAGTTACCGTTCTAGATACAAGTGTAATTATATTCAAGTTTTCATTTGTCATTGGCATTTACCAATAAAGGCAATTACCATAGACCTACATGTAATCTAGAATCAAGATGCATAGTCATAGTCAATGTCCACTCTCACCACGTCGCGTCGCCAGTGTCGCCACACAAAAGTCCATGGAACAATTTGTACCATGCCAGCGACGGGACATCACATAGTGCTTTATTTATAATTATACCGTAGGCCCGACAATGATTTTTGTTCTACACTGTTCCTACGACTTTGCCAACATTCTTCCTGAAACTCTCCCGCATAAACCATTGCCAATAAATTGCCACTGGCATTACTATTCCCAAAGCCAAATCAGACCAAAACCAGTTTAAATTGGAATTTGGAAGAACCAAAGCCAATGCCATATCCAAACAAACGCCAAGTTTAATACACTGCAACTGCTAATTACCTATGGATGCAGCTATCAGCTTGACCTTGGCTTTCAAGTTTGTTAAAATTGGATTTGATGGGTATCCTGTCCTGACCCGAATCTGACTTTCCAGAATTCGTTACGCTTTAGGTGACGCTGGCACAGAATTCAGCCGAGTTAGACGTTTAGACTGTCTCTGTCTCTATATTTCTCTACATTGGCCTTTCTGGCTACTAGATCAGAAATTAACAGAATCCAGAGAAAACTTTTAAGTTTTTAAAAATTCAAATTGTTTTTTAACAAATTGGTTGTTGATTGTTTGAAAGCCTTTATCCTTGATTTATTTCAGAAGCTAAGACAGTTATTTAAGAGTTACATAAGTCTCTTACATTAACAAAGGCTGGATAACGGGTTCGGCATTATGATTGCACTCAAAAACGTCATAGAACTTGGTAAAAGGTAATTTATTGGTTACCGTATTCTGTCTTCAAGATTAGGGTCACGCGTCGAAGCATTAAAAAGTCTGATAAAATGAGAAAACTTTCGAAGCGACTTCGATAGCAAGTAGATACTAATCCTAAGTCTTATTTTAATAATTGCAATTATTTCTATTCTACATTTGGACCTTTAGCAGGAAATGGATAAATTAATAATTTTTCATTGTAATAAATATGTTTCAGTAAAGCATATTTAGTTTTGCATACACATTCATCTGTCATTTATTTTTAGGCATTTATGTATTCGGGAGGAAAAATTATCAATTGCTATTCGTGACCTTGGTAATTACCTATTTGTCTTTACTGGAGAGGGGAATAATTTATTCCTTAATTTTCGACGCTTGAACTACAGTCTAGTCAAAGTCATGTCTAGCAATGCTAGCATATGGTGAAAGACAAGGTAGATGAACAAATAATTGTAGCGCGACACAATTATTTGTTCATCCACCTTAGGTGGATAGGAATAAAGAAAAGATAATCTTTTCAACTTCGGATAATATTTGAACAAAAAACCCGATTGCAATTAAATTAAATTAAACGGTCGCACAAGAGAGAGAGAACGTGAAATATTCCCTATACATATTAGTAGCTTAAAAAGTAATGACAAAAAGCTGTGGAGGATTTGATTCCGTCCTGATTGCAATATTTGGTGAAAGGAGGCGGAAGTAATCATCGTTCCTTCTCCAAGCCAAAAACAACTATCAAGGATTAGAATAAGAATTTCAGCTATTTATATGTAAATATTTGCTATAGTTCAGTCACATTTCTAAAATTTCTCATTTGATAGCATCAATGTCAACTTTTTGGCGCTGATTCTACCGAAGAAGTCAAAGCTTTCACAACTCCCCCTTTGGGCGTTTCAACAATCCTAAACTTCTGGATAGCAGTTAACACAAAGTTACTGAAACTTCCCAAAAAGCAAGCAGGATATTCTAACATAAATATTTCAGTCTTTATTAGTCTCCTTTTTCTGTAAAAGCTTGTATACAATACAAACCTTGATTACTTAGTATCTGTTCTGAAATTATTTTTCATGTTACATACTAATTTTTGCAGGAACTTTTTTGCAAGTACTAAATTGTCACTGTGCGTATTTTTGATAAATTCTCGTTCCAATTTTGTACCAGATTATTTGCTTCGTTTATGATCTTGTTTATGTGTTTTTCTTCAATAAATGTCTAAAAGTGGTGAGGAACAAGGATTCAGTAACAAACGTATGTACCTACATGAGGGACGCTGAAAATGCATACGTATCGTCGTTAAAGATGCAAACCATGTTATACGCATAAGGCCCCTAAAGCAGAATGCTTATGGTATTGATGTACGCTTAGCATTCACTATGCTTAGCGCGGAGCCTAATGCGTATAGCATCGTTTGCATCTTCAACGACGATATGACCTTTAAATGAGTTTGGATTTTAAATAAATAAATTCGTGTGTAAATCCCAAAATCTCCATAAGAAACTGCTCACGTGCAGGAATTCCGAATTTTTTGCATGCCAGAACTTATTCCGTTTTAATTTTGGTAAAAATGGAGCCGGAATTTTGTTATGGCTTGGCTATATGGGACTCCTTTTCAAAAAATAGTTGTGGATATGACTTAATCGCAGTCTTAACAAGATGTAGGAAGGATAAGATGTAAGATGTAGGACAACCGATGACGTTGTGTCCTGGTCCTGGTCTCAAATTGCACACCTGATTGGAGCGAACTAAAAGAAATCGGATCGTAATTTGAAACTTGAGTAGGTGCCCATACATTGCATTGTAGAGTTCGGATACAGGGCAGGATGAAGTAGGATGAAATAGTATGCAATGTGTAATACTCAAAGGAAATGTAATTACTTTACGAGGTGGAAGCCCTCGTTTTTGAAGGAAGAAAAGTATGCATATAGGAAAGGAAGCATGCTGAATTACGTGTGCAAATAGGGAAGTACCTACCTAGGCACATGCAAAAGTAAATAAAATATCTAGCTCGAAGGTTCTTTGCGCAGGACGCATAGGTCTTTATGACGAAGCTAAAAGTAGAAATCGTAATGTGCAAAGATAAGCTGCTTGGGGAGGGTAATAGCGGGTTATATCGGAGCCAGTAGTGTGAGTGTGAGTCGTGTGCGAATCGTACCCAGGTATTCACTTTATTCTAGTAGCCAAACTCACTCGTCGATTTCAAAAATCAAACTTTCAGCATTTATTTAGTCTACACATTTCAGCAGTGCTCAGTTGCCAAAAATCAAAACCGCTGTTTACAATTATATTTATTCTCAACTCCACTTTTCCAAATTTTTCCAAACAAAAACATTCGTTGCACCCATTCGTAGTTCAATAACTCGAATGAAACATCAAACCAATTGAAAACTACAATCCAGCATTTTCAAGATTATTATCTGGCCATGGGGACCCTTCTTGCTAAGTATTAATCTGGAGGTCGGAGCATGACCTATCTGGTGATTTAGGTAAGTCTCATGATCCTTTTTTTGAAAATACCTAATCAGTATCAGCTGTCAGCTGTAATTTTTTGCTAACTTTAGCATTGAATATTGCAAGTACGATAATTGATGGAAGTTATGTTGTTGCTGGAAATTATGCATAGTTTTTAATATCATTCAACTTTTGAAATTAAAAATTCAGAATGATTTTTTAAGGAATATGAAGCATAACAGTTTTGGTTGATAACACTACAGGAAAAGCAGATCCTATAGTTTGCGCGTCATGCTGATCGTTCAGACAGACATTAAATTTTAGCTCATTTTTGTAACAACTGCAGCAATTAATTTTGATTACCAAATAAATCCGACATTAAAATAGATAACTTGAACAGCTGAATGAATGAACTGCATATGTTTGGCTGCTATTTTAATATTTTAAAACCTTACCACAAATACACTAAGGTATCGATTTGGTCTGCATAATTAGCTATGTAATAGTAATCCTTAGTAGTAGGATAGTAGGATACATAAATGATCGAGATTAGAATTAATAGTATTTAAATAGTCAATAATTTGATTAGATGCATCCTTCAATCCTGTAACTGCAGCTTTTCCTAATAAAGTTGTTTGGCGTCACGTAAACATATTTGAGTTGATAAGCGCTTTTGCTTTAATTTCCCGAAGGAATAAATGCCCGTTCTGGCAAGCATTTAAGAAATTAATATGCCATTTATAATTATGTAATTGTGTGCATTTCTATTCATCGTTAACTCTTCATTGTTATTTATTTTTAGGAATTTGACTTTCTTGTCTGAAGCGAAGACCGTTATACAATCATTTTGTGTTCCGCAGCCAATATACTGTTGTCTTGTGGTGACGTTTGATTCAGGCGAGGGACACTTGGCTCCCGCTTTCCATCCTTTGTTACACACTAAAAGACTTGCTTATATTTTCAAATAAGTGCTACTGTTTAGGTCGAATTACATTTGCTCGTCCATTTAATGGCAAGTTTTCTTCGTAAAAAACGTGAAGAAATACGTAAGTTCTATTTTCCAATAATTATTCATACATATTGCAGTTCAGCGTAATACCCCTATAATTATAGTTACGTACCTAGGTACTTTATGCATTGCCATTGGAGGCGAAATAATAATAGTAATTGAATTAGATTCGGCATGAATGTGAAGGACACACTCACAATTCAGTAAGAATATAGGTGGGAGTGGGCACCGTTTATAATAATTAAAGTCGCATTTATCACTTATTTGTTAGATCCATGAAGTATATGCAGTTTGGTAGTAGCAATTTTTCTGTTGGCAAAAAAACTACTGCCAATTGATTACGAAGAAACAAAGTTTTAGGCAAGCAGAAGGAGTAAAAGTATGAGTAGGAAATGGATCGATAAGACTGAATAAATCCGGGGTTTCTTGGTAAGCACGTGACCCTTTCGGTGTTCATCTCCCGCAAACACCAAAGGTATGGGAGCTGTTTAGGCTATCTATTTGCTTCCAATGTTATAGCATATTATTCTACGCTGATGCTGATTACATCGCGTGAGCTATTAAAAGTATGACGACCAAATTCCGTGAGCTATTAAGGTATCTTTGCACTGTTGTATGCTGTATGCTCAACCAAGTGTTTCTAGAAACACATAATCCTAATATTAAACATGCCGATTCCGTAGAGCAACTGCAAATATTGTGAAAGCAATGCAAGTGTAGGTCGGGAATCTAGGAAAAAATATTGGCATCACCGACATCCGTATGTTAACATTGTTTCCTTTGACGTAGTAACACAGTTTCTCGACCTTCTGTGAGAATAGAAGTTTCAAAGTCCCTTTTTCTTTCAGCCCAAATTATACCTTATGTATATCATGTAAGGTTTGAAAGAAAGCATATCTTTGACTTTGACACTCAAGATACTGTCAATCTTTACTTAAGTTAAAATTAACTTTGTTACTTTGGCTGTCGAGGTTTGATAGCCTTGAAATCACAGACATCATTTAGGTCTGGGTACAAAGACAGTGTGAAGGAGTTCATTAATGAGCTACTGGGTTACAGCCATGTTTCCGCCCGGTCTTTAACGGGTAATATATTCTTTAAGGTATGCCTTCTAGGGTTGTAGGTGCCTGATGCTTGTTTTAAACATTTGGCATGATTTAATCTATTATGTAAGGTCGTATATTTAAGTGCTTCTGCTGCTTGAAGAAATTTAATTGTAAGCAGATGATACTGATGCCTCAGTTTATACTTAGGCATTTATCAAATGTCGCCTGCTGCTGTGTATGTGATTTTAAATAAATATTTGATTTTATTATCGTTACTCAGCTTGACTTTATCAGTCTCATGAACCATAACAATGTGCTGGTTAATCTAAACAACGATAGGCTGTTGGTGAAATGATGATATTAATCAAAATTGTTGTTTTAAGTTCAGCGTTAGGAAATTACATTTTATGTCGCCGCTTGAAACTGATGTTAACCAATTAATTAGCTATGCGTATACGATATGCACACAGTCAACACGCGTATTTTGCAATAAGTAAGGTAATTACATACCACATTCGTATTACATTACACATAATTCAAGACATTCTCAACCGGTTTATGCTTACTCCAGTTCCAGTTAGATGCTGGCTTAGCTAGAATTTTGTTGACGTTAGGATCAGGTGCCTAAAACGCACGATTTTGTCATCAAGTGCAGTCGGTTTAACTAATATTTAAATAATAGCTAAATACTATAATAAAAAAAAGACATGAGTCAGATCAGAATTTTTTGCTTGCATTACTCTCCAGACTAGAACTGTCTAGCTTTACTGGAGTAATCAGTTCCGAGGTATTTACTCATGTTAGTAATTTTATGAAAAAACGTCTTAAATTATAATATACGGTTCGACTAATGATTTGCTTGCATGCCAATGATAAGAGGAGATGATTTCGAATCTTGGAAAACGTAATTTATTACACTCACTTGGGGATAACCGTGCAATTCGTTACTTGTAGACGACAAGTCTCTGCTGGACGGTCAATATAATGTACCTAGTATAATATTTACAAAACCAAGTCAGAACAATCCAGAATTCGGAATTAAAGTATTTAAACGCGTGCAGTGTGATTTATGCTTATCAAATCGTAAACAAAAAGGTTCATCATTTGTATGATTAGCAAACAAGTCCATAATACGGATGTGTACATACACCGTTCTGTGGAAATGAAGATATACCGCAGTTCACGCACAGTTCCTCTCCTATTTTCCTGTTTATGTTGCTCAAGGAGTGTGCGACTTAAAACGGAGATAAGAAATGTAGCCATGCACACAGCAGTAGCTTAAATGTGGACTGTGGACTTTGGAGCTTGGTTGCTGATTAGTGATTAGCTATTGGATTCCTATGTATAATGAAGTCTACACTGCCTTTTGATAAACGACGAAGATAGGTGCAAATTCTTCAGAATTCAGTTTTAACTCAATTAGTATATCTTTTACACCTAATTAACATGGACTTTTAAACGATAGAGACTTGTAAAACGAAATACTATAATTATATGCCCTGAAGTTGTATAAGCTGAGGTCCCTGTAGATATATATTATGGCATGGTATTAAGATCTGACTTGTTGGCTTGGGTTGCGTTGAATATTGGAGTTACCTATAACTTCCGTATTTAACATTCAAGCAGGACTGACTTTGAACCATACAGGTGCATTTTGAGTTGAGACAAGAATTCTAATATTCTTTAATCACCTTTTCTGTAATCAGTTTCAAAAATATTTCAACTTTTATCCTGGGAACAAAGTCCAACTTAAAGAATTGTATTTTTATTACGCGTGTGTACCATTGTACTCGTACACACTTTTTAACAAATCAACATACTTTTCAATTCAACCTCTCTGGAGCAAGGTTGCCTAAGGCACCCAACCAAATTTTAAGGAACCAGTGGAAGTATACTTGAGCCTGGAATCTTGTTTTACGTACTGCGTTATTGCGTAGTTTTTTATTTGTTGTGCTGTGGTGCCGATGACTTTCCGCCTCACACACTCCACGGAGAGCATATAACTCGATAGTTTCCTAACACCGGCTATAATTTCCTACAGGAACAGTTACATTTTTGTCTTTTGCTAACATTACAAAGTTAAAAATTAGTGGGTAAAGAAATCGATGATTTAAATTGCATAGGTATGATTGGCTTATGTACCTTGGAATGTTAAGCGGAAATAAACATTAGTGACATTTCCTTTCACGTTGTTGTGCTTTTTAAAACATCCCTCCTTCAATTTTTGGAATTAAAAGAATAAAGTTGTGTGACTTAAACTTGTGCTCCAATTGTTGATGGGTTCGAGTACTCCAGTTCATTAACAATAACAATAACAACGTTTACAAGCAAATAGGATTAACAATAAGCAAGTGCTGCGGTCAGTCAGTGTATGCTACCAAGTTAAATACAGAGTGTACTGAACTTATACTGTTATTTAATTGAGCCCTCATTTACTTCTGCTGTGTGAAGTTGTCGTTTAGTGAAATAACACATATGTATTTTTCTGGAATAACCCTACGCAGTGGCGCAGGAACTTATTCAAACAAATCAACGGGTCCTCCCAGAATTTGGAACCCTGTTTCTTTAGATGATTCTGGTATATTAATTTGCTTAATTTATTTTTGAATTGATCTCTACGGCACCCAAAACTGGAGTATAATTTTTCATTGGAGCCAAATTTCACATTAGTAGTTGTAAAATATCATTCATTTTGATCATTACGGAGCTTGGTTTCGCTAAGGGTTTAATTATTCCTGAGACTTTCATGTATTTTCAATTCCTTTCATCATTTTATAAATACCTACGCAGTTATAATTATAACCGGTTTCTTTGCCAATGTTTTTTTTCAAGAGAATGAAGAATTTGTTTTACTGTTCCAGGCATTTATTCCAATGGAATTTTAAGTTTAACCCTTTTTTATCGATTGAGCCAGTCCAAAGTCAAAGTCAGTCTCAAGTCGCACTTTTCTAATGATTACACATCAAAGGTTAATGTCATCTAATCTATCTATATAATGAATATAATTAATGGTATGGTAACATTTGGGATTATATAAGGATCATCCCGGAAGGAAAATTAAATTGATTGCATGTAGCATCTTCGCAATATATCTTCCACATTATTCATAGCACTAATGACAATTTTTGCATGAGTTTCTACATAATTTCCTTTAAAGTTGTTTTGAAGATTTGATCCAGATAATACAATAAAGCAACTAGTAGGGATGGGAAAAGATACCATATTGTTATGAAGGTGACCTTCGCATAAGTTAAACTGTCTGTAGAATAAGAATACTTATCTTTTTCAGTGTACATTTCCATTTCCACCTCGTCGAATTTTTTAAGTCTGGTTCAGGTCGTGCTTCACTGTTGTCCAACGCAAATGCAGATTTATGTCAGGGCAGTGTGTTTCAACTTTATTTTTTGATTAGCTGCCTTTGTTAGTATTGTCTGGAAAAAATATCTATACAATTCAGGGATTCGTGTTCATTGTCTATTTCGTGATTAGCGTGATGTGTATGTGTAGACATCGCTTTGTTTATTTCTACGTATAATACATATATGGGTAAACCCAGCAGTAACTGCAATTAGAATATTGCACTTACTTAAGCAGCTCAATTAGGAAACTTGTACTGCACGTTGTGAATTGCACGTTGTTTTGTTGCACATTGATCAACACCTTGCAAAGTCATTGGAGACGTGGTCTTTTACTCCTTTGAGTATTCGTCTACTTAATTCTCTTTTCTGTTCCTTTATTCCATCATTTTTGTTATTATATAGTTCTATTAGTCATCTGCACAAATGGTGAAAATTTAAAGTGGAATTATTTGTACTTTTATGTCAGTGATAGGATGGGATATGTACTATTTACATAATCAAATGCACGGTTTTCTGTATTTGGTTAGTGTCCATTTTCAATGTCAATGTCAAGCGTTGCGTGTTCTATTGTATTAGTTTCCAAAACTTTACTTGCATTTCATCAGTACACCGGGTTATAAAGTACTTTGAAACATTTACATTTTGATTGCGATTATTCCCTTCTTAGCGTTTAGCTAAACATGATGTCTGAAATTGTTTATTTTTGTTGGGCAGTAATTATACGGATGTTTGTCAAGGCTGCACAAGTCTCACAATCAGATGTGCTAATTACCAAGCCTTAAAAGATTGAGTGTTCGCACTCGTTCTCAAGAATATTGAATAAAGTATTCTTTTATTTTTTCAACCTTTCATACTTGTGCCTGTATCATGTCATGTGTACTACGTACTATGGGCTCAATCCAAATAATGCGTGAATCACGAGACATTCTGAAAAAGCATAACAAGGTGTATGAATTAATATTAGTTTGGGTGCTGACATTTCATCAAATACAAACGATTAAAAACTGGGCCTGTCAATACATATTTGACTCGATTAAGGCGATTATTCTTTCTCACAGCCTGCCTAGCTTACCATACACAGCAATCGAAGTTGAATAATGTTGACGTTGAGTGGGTGAGCTAATAATTATAAGCCTTCCAAATTTTCCAACAATATTATGATCATAATTCAAAAGAAGTCAAGCACTTCTTCATCTAGGTACATACCGACACCGAGTTTGAATAATCCAATAGTGCGCAAATACAAAATGGTTACCTATGCTTCAACTTTTTTTTGAATACATCATATTAAAACTGTATGTTATCCACAATCCATCCGTATGTCATATGACGTGCTTGTTTATCCTAAAATCGTTGCATATGATCAAAAGATCGTCTTTATTTGGCTATGCCTAGTGGCATTCAAATTATTTGAGAGTGGAAATTAATTATTATCGAATCATTAATCTTGCCATTAGTGATTAATGAATTCGTGTTGACTGTGGGCTTACGTTTTACTTTCATACTCGGGAAATATTTCGCATAGGTACGTAGGTATGTACATATGTCATTGATTGAGAAAAGAGTAAGAAGCAAGGGTTTCTTCGTTAGTTTCTGGCATGCAGTGGTTACATGTCCTTTGTCCTTATATTGCTAGGATAAAGTTAGAAGATCCGTGTTAAAAGTCAATTTATGGGCTAAAGATCCTTTTAAAACTAAAGATAGTATTGACTATAGATTTCAATTTGTATTTAATGTAAGTTTTAATGTTGTTGTGGTAGCAGGCATAAGCTCGTAACAATTGTCTCCTTACAATCAGCAGTTTGTGTAATCTTCCTCATGGAAAAAGGTTACTATCTAATAAAATCTTGTAACGATATCTGTGAACCCTATATTCACGAGGGGTGCGTGGGTGGTAGAACATATTTGTTGTCAGAAAACAATTGTTTTTGAAGATAAGTTGCAGATCTGCCTAAACTTATTTCGAAACATTTCCAGTTCCAGCAGGATGCTGAAACTGATTTGCACTGTCGTTTGTCAGTATACAGATAGTTAGCTGTCACCTTGTTGACAGTGTAGATTGTTATGCCTGACTTCAGGTACATACAAGGTACTAAAGAAGTGACATCGCTCATGAAGATTTGAAAGAACGTAGGTAGGCATTTACTACTTACCATAATACAACCAGGCACAACATTTTTCTCACCTAAATTTTTTGTGCAAATACAAATATTAAACAGAAGCGTTAGTATTACCAGCACTGCCAGCTTCCCTTTTAAAGCTTTATTGCGTTGAGCGTGGAAACTGAAACTCATAATTGAAACTGCTGTGTGTATACATGCTTAGGACGAATATGGTTCTGCAAGCCAGTATTTCAAAAGAAGTTGACGTAGAAACTTGGTTTTTGAGATGAGCGTGACTGACGATTATGATTCGCTCTACAGCTTTATTTTCTTTTCACAGAGGCAGTAAACCTGAATTTAGTAGGTTTTTCTGTTAGTATCCTATTTAAGGTAGCAATTGTACTGCCTGTGAAAGGAACTGATCGCGTTATAAATGGAAGAATTGCATATTTTTCCAAACATCCGTTGTAGCAAGCATTGATTGAAACTTCGTGTATAGTATGCACTAATACAAAAGTTCAAAGGATCCAGTAAATTGTTCTTAATTTGTATTTGTATTTCTGGAAATTAGCTGCATTACTTCAGCACCTGCTCTGTTATTTGCAGATTGGTAAAGTTGTTGACTTATTGAGTGAATAAATACATCGAAGTTTCAATTCATCACGCACGAATTTGTAAATACTATTTTCCATACGTGCTGCTATAATGAAATGTACATAGGTAGGTATATGTCTTTACAGAAGTTAGTAGAATTTAGATAGGTACATAGGTATTTAAGGATTCTACACGATTTTCTTACCATTTCGATGCTCCTAACATTTAGTCCTAAGTACTACTAGGTACTGTAACAGTTATACACAGTACAATTACTGGTACAGAATTCTTAGCATTATACTTTTTCGGAGTCTAATATTTGATACTTCCAGTAAATTGCAAATTTGAACTAACGAAATTACAGATATCATTAATTAGTTGAAAAGTAAGCATGCAGTCAAGTTAGTTTAGTCCCAGGTATAAAATTATGTTCAAAACTATTTTCAGTTCAGACAGATGGACTACTTTTAGTCCATCTAGATTTTGATTTTGAATAAACATTGCTGCCCACAAATTAAAACTAAATATGTGTGTATGTATGTATGTAGGCATGCTTATAAAAGTAAATCAATTCTGACCTTCTAGCTTTAACTCCCGTGCATTTGCTTTCAGTTCGTTAGTCTAATTAAATTCTGTTACAAATGGATTGTTTTTGTTATGTCATGTCGGCTTTAATCCTACAAGGATCGAAACTAAATATCGATGCATATTCGACAGGATTTCTTCGCAAAGTTGGTTCTAGTGCAAGAATATGGAATAGTATGTAGGTAGCGGTATAGCATAACATACTCGTCACTCGTACTCGTACTAAAGCTCTTCTCATGTAGCAACAGACTGCGTGGCATATTTCACTAATAATAGATCTTCCAAATACGACCAAGGCAAGCAACTTAAGTAACGTTTGCATACTAACTTTAATCTATGGTCCAGTTTTTGGCAAATTAACTCAGCTGCCGCTCGCTTTGTACAACAAAGTACTCCCTCGACGAGCTACATCTAGTTTTTCCACAGCAATGAGATTACTTCGGTCGGATCTTGTTTACACTCTAACTTATGACTTCAGCAATTCTTTTGGATACCACTCTGGCTCGGCACTAGGCACTTTTTTCAGAAGGCCAGGGAATTTGATTTATAGTCGCGAATCACTATTTTGCGTTTATGTTTATATTGCCCCTTTGCCCACGTAAAAACTTACTCGTTCCTAACGATTCCTTTTTTACGGTTTCTTTTTTAAGGTTGGAAAATGATGATGAAGTGTTATATTTTAACGATTTCGCTCAGAATGGACACGTTCTAGCAGGATATTGTTAGAATTCACGTGATAGCATATTTTCCAGGCCTGAAAGTTGAGCTGGTACTAAACTGAGATAAATGTAATAATAAATGCGGTTTTAGTGCTATGTAGGCTCTCAGGGGTCCATAGCAAAAGCGAATATTTTCTTAGCATTCATTCATTTCCTACCCTAACTAGAATTCGGCATAATTTCGCTTGAAGAATTCTGGAACTCCATTTGCGAAATTGAACAACGTCAACGTGTGTGCAGTTGAGTGCTTTTCTACTTAGGATTCACATTCGATTTTAGTACTTTTTGGGCTTAATGCATTCCACCAATTCGGAACTTCAAAGTTGACGTGTAGTATTAATGTAGTTGAAATTCGTCAAACTTTAAAAACATCGATAATTCTTATCCATTTTGCTGAAGCCGTCCAAAAGTTCCTACTCCCTGGGACTACGTCATTGGCATCGATCTTTGCAGCAAGTGATTTCAATTATATTCAGAACAGACAAATAGTTTGGTTTTGTTCAACAAGAAAATCGAACCTGTGTAAACAAGGTTCTCGATTTTCTGGAGTCAAGAATAATGATCGGCAAGTTTTTACCAATCTTACTACCTATTCTTGTCATTAACTAATTTTTAGCATTGGCTACCAGTAATGAGTAACGTTTGTTCTCTTTACTTTACATGCAGTGTTAATAAGTTGTACATGCATGTCCTAATGCTCAGCTTCATACCTGTGTAACCGGTAAAACTGCGCCGTGGTGTTCATTGTAAACAGAATGCAAATGCAAAATAAATAAATACTGAATATTAATTCATCGCATTAGATAATATTGGACTGGTGCGGCATACGGCAACGGCATAGATACTAAATTACTGTATCTTATCAAAGTTTTTCTGGAGCAAGCATTTGTAACATTTTTGCTACGGCTACAGATTTTATAAAATTTTGAAACGAAGTAGGTTTAATGACTATCTACAAAGTATAGAATGCGTCACTTAAATTTTCACACCATAAGAGATTGTAAGTTTAAAAACTTCACGAGGCAGTTCCATGTAGCAGCGACAGCCCAAAATGTATTTAAGTAATTGCATGTAAGCACTTCCTCAGCCACGGGCCACGATCACGAAAT
>JAAXYX010002574.1:0-16994 GCA_036851915.1 Ptenothrix huangshanensis
ATATGTACTGTAAGTCATTATGGCTGGCTGTAGGATTATATGCATTATGACGACGAAAACTTTAAATATGGTGAACATGAGTATCTATATGATATAGGTAGGTATATGGATAATTGCTTCATACATTTTAAACCTCCTCCAGACCAAACTTGTACACTATGCAGTGTATGTAGGTACTGCTGTATGGATGACTGTAATAGACTTGATGACTGTGTGACAGGCACTGAGCAAGTGAAACTTAGAGAAACTTATCGGTTTGTTTCTATGCTTGTGATTGCTTCTCTTCTGTCAGTCGACTTTGTCGTGGCTGTTGAGGCCAGCTTGACTCAAAATACTTTTAATAGCTGCGATATGTACCGAGGAGATGGAATGGAATGGATATAGTATTAGGTATGTAAACCTCTAGTGCAGACGTAACATTGGAATTACAATGGATTGCATCAGTTAAGTCCACAATGCAGGATGTTAAGTATGCATAAATTTGAGAATGTGTAGATGATGATGGTCAAACATCCGTGGAAGGCAATGTAGGTAGTAAGTAAAACTTGGTAGATGATGATGATAGCTAGACATATGTAAATATACAAGCAGCTGTGTATACTTAGTACAAGAATCAGAAACAGCATCAACATCCAGCAGATATCTTCCACCAACGCTACGATTAACCAACACATCCATGGAATTTCTCAGCTTCTCCTTTTAGTCTTGAGTTTTGACGTCTTGAGATGTGTGGAGTTTGAACTCTATGTACTGTGGGCAGCTTCACATGTGTAGCAAATTGCACATATACCTACATTTTCTATTATTAGGAGTGAATGAATTCTCGTATTTATTATGCAATGCATACCGCCATAAATGTTTCCACAGTAGTGTCACCATGTTTGTTAGCAAGAACTTGGAACAGTTTACCTTCATCGCTGTACAGAGATTAGAGATACAAATTCAGATGCCTACCTTGGGTCTTCTCACTCAGATATGTAAGACTTGATTGCGTAGGGAACCCTGTCTCTTTTGGGTGTCTAATAAGAGCAAGATAGTCTTACGGGAGACATAGTTATAATAACACCATCAACATCACTATTGTTGGTTTTTCCCGAGAAGATATTCGTATAAAGGTTAATACGATTCTATAATTATAGAGTCGTGGTCATTGCTTCCAGTTGCAGCGCAGCACAATGTTTGCATCTTAATTTGATGATCACACGTTAGTAGGTACATAATATGTAGATTGATACGGTGGATACGATGTGACCTGCTCGAAAGACGAGACTCCCTTGTCAAATTATATGGCGTACACAGCCAGTAATAAAATTCCCCTTGGAGAAAATGAGTTTAATCTTACACCAGTCTTATGACCAGTATAAAGAGCGGAACATTAATTGCATAGGAGACAAGAGCAACTTGGCTTTTACAACTTGAATCTACGACATTGTGTATCTCTTCAACACTATAGTTTACATAAAGTTTCTCAATCTGAAGGGCTAAAGTGCCCTTTTCGGTGTCCTTTATTCCATTCAAATTCAAGTTCATGATTTAATTTCAATGTCAATGACAATCTTTTCGTTGACTTTGACTGGATTTGCATTGAGCTAAAAGCTGAGTTAAAAGCTGTGCTGGTCTGGTTTTATGCTTTATAGAACTACTTTGAATCTCTTTAAGTACGTAGGTACCCACCTTCATAGTTCCATATACAAAGAGGAGACAGGCTAGGGACTATTTAGAGTGACTAGTCCTTCGTACTGACTGCAGTAGCAGGGAGAATTTTAGACAATAGGGTTTTACATGTAAATGTGAATCCCCTTAGTAGTTAATTGTGAAGTCGAGCAGTTGGGGTGTACGGAGATTCTCGTCGAGAATTTATGAATGAAAATCAGCTCATCTTGAGTTCATCTAACCCAGAAGAAGTCATAAGGACCAACACAACTCCAACTCGAAAACCAAAACCAAAACCAAAACCAAATCCAAATCCAAATCCAACCCCTGAAGCCTTGTTAGGGAAGCTACCATTGAGACAATTGCAGTGAAAATTACGTCGGAATGACGAATGACACATTACATTGGAGGCTGATCCAGTAGGTAATTGTTCGTTCACTTAAAATCATATGAAATAACTGTCTGTTCAGCAGGGCAGGGGGACTTGAGTGGATGTTGGAAAGATACAATTTTCACATATTTTCTTCTCAAGCCTGTGTTCCCACGATCTCTTGGATTGGAACAAAGATTTTCTCCACTCAAGACATACATTGATTGCTTTGCTCCAGCAGTGGCCTGAAGGCTACCTTTTCCACACATTTTCGAGTGATTTTACCCTCTGAGGAAGCCAACAGCTTGCCTATCCATGCCCACACACTCACTAGACACGATTCTCATTTCATGCCACAGGATTCTGTACCCCGTACATCAAGACATGGGTACATACGAAGACACCCGAAAAATAAAACATTTAGCTCACCTCTAGTTGTGATTTGTAATTTGTTATTATCATATCAGTATATTTGTCTTCCCTGTCTGGAAGTTGGACCAGGACAAGAGGGAAAGGGAACTTTCGGAACTTTTAATTGTTTAGATTTTCTTCCTCACCCAAAAGTCTGTTTAGCCTCGGTTCATCTTCCAGTAATTTGAAGTTGACTTTTCATTTTGAGGTTTTTGTACCCATTAGATCAAAGCACATTTTTCCATGCAGATAATCCAATGCCTGCGTCATCCAAGGGCAGCTTAAATTCACCACATTGATTTGGCAGGTCTGGTTACTTTCAAGGGTATTTTATTGCAGATGGAAAAGTATGGGAATAGTTTATATAATGATATGCAAATAATCTTTGGTATCTGCAAAAAGTTACATTTGAATGTTAATTTAATGACAAATAGACATACTCTACTGGCATTTAATTGTTAAAACTTCTTGACACTATCCAGTTGAGCAGAGGGCAGCTTCGTTGATACTTGTTCAGTCTGCCAATTTAAATAAACCTGAGTCTGCAGTGCTCTCTGCGACGGCAGCAGCAATGGCATTGGCAATAACCATGATCGTATGCATAAATTCCCCGTCTCATAACTTAGAGCCTTAAGTATAAAGTAAAATTATCTTGGTATGCATCCTGTTTGTCCAGATTTGATTTGGACCGGTTACGAGAAAAATCTGTATAAAGGTTTGATGTTTTACCCCATTATCCACTATCAACTGCCTGGAATCCAGTCAATATTTTTTGCCACGTGAAAGGAAATGACAGAAACCAGTACGTTAAAAACTCCCCGTATCCCTATACCGACACAGATGACATATAATTACACTTAATTCCAGTCATACTTGATCCTAGGTGAGTGTGTGAGTGTGTGTGTGTGTGTGCTTGTGTGTACGTCCGCCTATCTTCCCTAGACAAACACTTAAAGATTGCAATGCCTACGAACATTGAGAGATTGAGATTTCCTTTGGCTTTGCAATAAGCACGGAACGGACTTAATGTTTGCAGTATATTTTATCGTAACTCACACAAGAAAAAGTCATCAGAAAATATTTAATTGATGATAAAACGCTAGGCATTATTATCCCAGGGGATTCGATACCTTAGGCCTTCTTCTACGAATACACTCTTCCCATCATGTCGTAGTTATCTTTATTTGCAAATAAAATAGCATGCAAATCTGAGTCACACAGTCTAGTAAAGGAAAGTTTTTCCTTGTAAATCCAAATGTGAGCAACTGCGTATGTCATGTGTGGCATTTGTGTGTGTGTGAGTGTGTGTGTGTGTTTGTGTATTTGTGAGGGTTTGTAATGTAATGAGCGTGTTTGTGTGCAGCCAGTGAAGAGTGAAAGAGTTGGAGTTGGAGACAGAAAAAATAGCAGATGCAAATACCCATGTAGATAGATACTTGAAATCCCTACCGAGACTATTAGATTTGCAGCGTTATCATTCCTTAGTGGCGTCAATTTTTGTGCTTATACCAGCAATTTTCCGTGCTCTATCGACTCATGTGTGTGCGGCAGTTGTTTCATCCGCATACTAATCATTTGACATTTGAAGTATTCAGTCTTTTTTTTTGTTTTCTTATTCCATTCATGGACCACATCTTATGTACACATAGTAGTTTAAGCAATTGTGGGAGCGTCATCTAATATGTACTGGGGGTGATGATGGTGACCGTTAAAAACGTGGAAAAAATTGACGATTACAAGTTTTCTCAGGAACCACGCACATATTTATTTTGCAGTAGTGGATCAGAGTCAGAAGCACGGCATGGTCATTTGACTGGGACGAAGAAGACGTATAAGCAAAGCACGAATGATATGAATTGAATTGAATTATCCAATTTACTCCAACGCAACAGCTTCACTCAACAGCAGCCAACGGATGCACGTAGTATGTAATCCTAATACCATCCCAGGCACCCATACAGTGCAATTCATAAATATTTTCAAACCAGATATCATCTTTGCATCCTCAAGGCAGAAAGAGACGATGAGTGCACATTCTTGACTGGAGACGCCGATGAAGACGAAGACGAGACATGAAAAGAATTGATTGAAGCAGAAATTGAACAATCGGTTTGCATGGTCAGCAAAAGTTATTCCGGATAATGATTTTTTCCAGCCTCTTTAGATTTGCAGATCTGGATTGGAATTATTACGGGAAATTGAATGACATTGGACGTTAGTAACGTTACGTTGGTGCCACTATCACCCTTAGCAATGAATCAGCTTTTGACAAGTAGGTAGTATAAAAAGCGGAAAAAATATGCACGTGTGATACACAGCTGTATGGTTCCAGTTGAGAGCCATGCATGCATCGGTTTCTATTTCTGCGTTGTACATGAACATGAAATCGAAACTAAGATTGTCTTGTAGAACGAGAGCAAAATGTTTTAATTTAGTTTTGACACGGATTTACAACTAAATGCATGTGTAAGCAATGACTTTGGGAAAAGGCCGATGAACCGCATGTATGTGGCACACATGATGGTCGATGGTCAGCTACAGCAGCAACAGATAATTATACCAGATATGAGGATTTGAATCTGAATTTGGAATTCCAATTGACCTCGTATGATTAGACTGTCAAGCCAAACCTGTAGATATCTAATAAGCAGCTATTTACGTACTCGTCCACCACATCCATAATCGTCCCTAGTGTCCACATGAGTTCTTCCTTAATTTTTTCTCTTTCTCCTTTCTTCGTCATCTGTTCCTATAAGGATCAACGCTTTAATTGAAACTGCTTTAATTCCTAGTCAGAGTCCATTGCGGAGTAAAGCTCTAACCTGTGCAGTATTACCATTAATATTATTACTAGTGTCATTATTATTATTCCATTGCTATTTGTCATTCTAGTTCATTTACTGGTACGCAAAGTCTTTATAATGCATAACAAGGTTCGGGGGAAAATACTCATGCTAAAGTCTATCCATCAGTCACTTATCTGGTGCAGGTTACAACAAGCAAAAAAACAAGCCGACTACTCAAAAATTTATTTATTTATTAACATGTTTTCAGTCATTTTGGTATTTTTGGGAGATGAGCGGGATAGAAGGAGGCACAATTAGATTTAGATATTGTATCTGGAGATTTCCTTTTCGAAGATAATGGAACAAGTACAAATGCTTACAAGGAGAGTAAATATAGGCACCATCGTACTACATACCTACATATACACGCATCATACTTATAAGAATAATATTTGTATTCCACTATTCGAGCAGTTGTAATGTAATACAATCCGAATACCTATCTATAGGTACATGACTTGTACGAACCTACTAGCTAGGGAATGTTTCTATGGAGACGTGGACAAGGTTTGAACAAATATAGATGGGTAAATAGGCTTCAAAGTCCTACTTTACTTTTTCAGAAGTACAAATGCTTACAAGGAGAGTAAATATAGGCACCATCGTACTACATACCTACATATACACGCATCATACTTATAAGAATAATATTTGTATTCCACTGTTCGAGCAGTTTTAATGTAATACAATCCGAATACCTATCTATACATGACTTGTACTGTACGAACCTACTAGCTAGGGAATGTTTCTATGGAGACGTGGACAAGGTTTGAACAAATATAGATGGGTAAATAGGCTTCAAAGTCCTACTTTACTTTTTCAGCTCCACAAAAGTATATGCATATAGAAGATAATATAGAGCATACTTGTGAAATCTTGGATGCTTCAAATCCAATTGTGAGATGTATAAGACATTATGAGACTGGAGATAAAGGTGGCGAGGAAACGATGAGAAGTAGCAGAAGCAGGTAGTGAGGTAGGGAGGTGAAGTAGCAGGAGCTGGAATGGAGCAATGAGGAAGAAACACAAACAAGGAGACTGCCGCGAACTGACTGAGTTACTCCGTTTGTATCCTGGAACAGCAGCAACAATAGTATCCGAGATAAGAAGGTATTTTCCCTCCGCTGACTTGGCTTTCAGACCAAAGCAAAGCCAAGCCAAGCCAAGCCAGAGCAAGATACATAAGTATACACCGTCATATAAATAAAAGATACGAAGATCCTTCTTCTCAACCTGCCACTGTCATCCATGGAGTTAGAGATCCGTGGAGACGACATGCGTAGATACATACGCATGTAGATGGAAGAAGGGTTACCATTGCCATTACCAAAACATTAAAAGCCGCTAAATCCTAAATCCTTCAAGTATCTGTACCCACTATGTATACCAGTATGTCTACATGGAGTCAATATGTACGTGTTCGTGTGACGGCATATGGTTGAACTCTCTGTTCTATGCCTATCTTATGGAGATGGTGATACGACAGGAGCTGAGCTCAGGTAGCAGAGTAATGCTATGCAAGTATGTGTATGTATGTATGTAGGTTTTTTGTAGTGTAGCATCAAGTATAGCTTTGCCTTTATGTATGTAGGTGCTGCGTCTGTACTCGACTGGACTGTGTATTGGACAAGGACTGGAGTTGGAGACCTTTGTGGTTACAATTAACAGTATGTATCTCTCCATCTGTCTATCCATCTGACATGGGCCATCGTAGAGGGAGTACAGTAATAACATAATATCTGCATGCATAAACCTTTCGATATGCATGCTCAGAATGAAACAGAAGGAACCTGTTGCGTGCCTTTTTCTTACCGGTGTTGCCCGCCGATTCACCTGCGGGGAAATTCCTCAATCTTTTTTTCACTTGTGCTCCTTCGATTCATTCTTACCTTCTCGATCGTCTCGCGTCTCCAATGCTTTGTTGGTCTGATGTGGTCTGATGTGTTGTGATGTGGTGTGGTGTGGTGCGGTGTGTAAAGTGTGTATCCAGCCATAGCCATGATAATGTAATGTAATGTAATGTAATGTAATGTGTGGAGGCCGTTCCTTCCGTATCACAAAAAAACCTGTTTTCCCTATCTATCCAGACAAATGAATGAAAACCAGGTAAGAAGGAATTCTCGATCTCCTCCACTTCCACACAGGCTTCATTTCAACCTTCTCAAAAAAACATTCATTAGACCAAAAAGTCGAGGCTCTTTTCACTCGTCACTGACTCTCATTTGAAAATAAACTATTGATTGTTCAGTGCTCTTCATACGCTATTATACGGCCACTGCTCTGACTTGCGAGTTGAAGCTAAAGGCACCTTCATCCTCTTCGTCTTCGTCTTCATCTTCATCTTCGTCTTCGTCTTTCCTGCAGTCAGCAATCACAGCGTTCAAAGAATGGCAAAATCAGAATCTCTTCTTTCTTTCTCTCTCTCTCTCTCTCTCTCCCTCTCTCCACATTTTACCCTGTTTGTGCGTGCGGTCCGTTGATTTTCATTCTGACTCTGATTTTTCACCTCGAGGCCATCTTCATTGTCTACAAGCATATCATTTCGTACAGTATAGCGCAATTACACGCAACAGCTACACCTTCCTTTGCCACCACCAGCTGACACACTTTGAATTTACATCTGATTGCCAAAAGCTCACTTGTTTGCACAAAATTATAGGCGTCTTCTTCTTCCTCCTTATCCTCCTCCTCCTGCTAGCTGTCAGACACAATTCATCATCTTCAATTTGCCTTTAATCTAATCAGGAGAGCATGCTCGATTACATTATGGCTATGGTGTTTGCCAGCTACGGGCAAGATATGTAAAATCACGATCACGATAAAGGGAACAATTCGTGCGGATGCGGTCTATTTGCTTATTGGTATGCACGTGGACATCGTTTATATCTCAGAGAAGATAGAAGGATGCGAGAGAAAGGAGAGGAAAGGAAAGCACTTGAAGAATCAAAGTGAGCAGAGTCGGAGATTGGTGCATCTGATTGTCCTGCAATGATAGTAAATTTTGACAAATGCTCTGCCTCGCACTACTGAAGTCCGTTGTATTGTAACTTGTAGCGTAAAACGTAACACAAGGTAACTGTAGTACTTTGTAAAATATTAGCATTCTTCTTGCGATTTGTCAGCGTCGAAGAACAGTGTGAGTGGCGATGCATTCATCTCTAATTCTAACAGAGTTTATCCATCCCAAGCTGTGATCTTTAGCCCCGGAGCAGACCGGTATATTACATCCAATTCCAAGTTTCAATGTTTGTACATTGACAGTTTCGAACGAAAGACACTTGCGGGTATGCTGACAACTAAGTATACTGTACAAACGGGTGCATCTAAAACGCCAAAATCTAACGCGCATTTTTAGTAAAATTAGGAACTGAGTATGGATGCATCTGAAGTTGTATCTAAAAATTTAAAGTGCATCACATGCGCATCGAAAGTGCATTTAAAGGGCATCTCGGAGTCCAAGATGACTTTTAAAGCGCTTTTTATGATCTTCAGATGCATCCAAACTGTTTTCCCAATTATACTAAATATGCATAGGTTTTTGGTATTTTAGACTATTTTTTCCTGTTATAAATTTTTTAGTTTTTACAGTGTAGGTATCAGTACATAGGAGCACATAGGAATCAAAATCAATGCTTTTCCCTTCAATAAGACTATGTACTTCTTAGGTAGGTAGGTCTATAATAATGATTAAGTTCCAGCCTCAAGTATAACCAAGGGAAAATGAATCCATGTTAATTTCCATGATCAATATGACTTAAGGGCAGTGACAATTGGAGTGAGCCGAAAAATTTCCTAGTGAATGAAAGTCAACAGGAGGTTAACAAGTATATCTTTTAAATTGAAAAAAAATCGTAATAGACGCAAGGTGCATCGCTACACTACATATATTATACCATGCTGTACAAATCGACTTCCAAATTAGTGAATTTTAAGTATCTTGTAATCCTCATATCTTATATCACGTTACTGCTACACATGTAGGCTGAAAGCTTGAAAGTCAACAGGACCAGGACACATCTAGAGAATATTGTATATTGTAAATATTTGAAGAGAACTTGGAGCGTGAAGATGATTCTTTGCCTGGCCTGGCTTGGCCTGGACTCAAGACTAGCATAACTCCATTTTGCCTTTCCTTTTCTCAGTAATCATAAAAGTTAGTGCGGCTATATATTGCCATGCTATTGCTGATATGTAGGAGCAAGTAAAGACGAGT
Source organism: Ptenothrix huangshanensis (assembly GCA_036851915.1). Classification (NCBI taxonomy): domain Eukaryota; kingdom Metazoa; phylum Arthropoda; class Collembola; order Symphypleona; family Dicyrtomidae; genus Ptenothrix; species Ptenothrix huangshanensis. The sequence goes on from JAAXYX010002574.1 coordinate 9,494, forward strand.
AGAAAATACTTGAACCGTATAACCAAGAAGGAAGAGTTCAGGCCACGAGGCCTCGACCTCAGTGTCCCTGACAAGCTTCAAATCCCTAATGCGATACCTTTAAAGTGACCTTAAACTTTTGCTCTGCCACTGTCACTATCTGTCGGAGTATGGATATTATGGTAAATACCTCATTCCGACTGAACAATCGACAAAAGAACTTTGACTTTCGGCTCAACTTGAGAACCAAAACATTCCACAGGTATAAGACTCTTGCTCACGGTGCGACAAGCAGATAAGGTAGCTTGTGAATGGCAAATTTATTATTGCTAATTCTAATTGCTGTCGTCTATTTGTAAAAGGATGTAGGTACATCTACTACAGCTTTTCTTTGTGCCGTCTGCAGCCTACCCCAATCAAAGTTTGTTTGATGTAGAAGAATACTTTCGGCTCCTCATAAATACCTCGAAAAGCCGAAATTTACAAGCGCATGCAGAGCATGCATAGTATTATTGTCATCGTGTAACCAGGAACGGCAGAAAAAGTACCGGCACCAGCACAAGAACGAACAGCATCACACTACAGTTTGATTAAACCACCTAGAAACTCCTGAAAGGCTTACATATATTGCATGCATATAGGTTTTGTTCTGCCTTGTGAATATAGTGATACATATCAGATAAATAATTGCGTGTAGATATAGAGTTGTTGAGATGTGACATTTAACCCAGTACTCGAACCGAACACCAAACCAAAACCAAGTAAGGAAGGATCTAAGTCTGAGAGTGCATGTGGTTTCCAAGAAGCACCATGTATAATAATTATATACATACATACATACACCTAGTCAGATAAGGAATGCAAAATAATTTGCTATGGATCTCGACCCATAAAGAAGTAATAAACCAGTGTGGGGAGGTAACATGACACTCTTAATCTCTAATAGCTGGGTGATTTTTCCTTTATTTGCCCAGATTAAAGTTGTCAAGCAAGAAATCCGACGCTGAGAGCAACCACCACTCCACTGGATCTCGCATCTCGTACATCTTACCCCACAAACTCTAGATAATGGGAAGCGACGTGGAGAAAAAAGTTGGAATGGGCGACGATGCCCCGAAGAATTCATTTAGTACTATCTGTGTCTATCTGTGCTAATGGTCTAATTGAATCATTCCACAACTGGTTGCTCACTTTTTCCCCAGTCTTGGAGCCCATTCACAAAGAAAGACACTCTTGTTTTCATTGCCAATCAATTTCAAAAGCCGTACTTTTACACTCAATTCACAGGATAGTTGTATCGTGGGTATGGAATGGAAAAGCGGACGAAGATGAGACGCTGGAGCTGGATTGGGCATGTGAGTGAGAGGAGGCTCAAGTGGTTGTACAGGATGGAGTTGTACAGGAGTCAGAATGTATGTATGTAAGTGCCACGATCATATGAAGAGTTCAAGTGAAATCTGTGTGAGATGATTGTTCAGGCAATTGGCTACATAAACTTGGGATTAGAGACACGTGAGCACGGGTAGTGAGGTGCTAAAATGGCATTGTTATATTCTGAGAAGGTGGTATGATGGTACGCGGTGATTCTAATTCGTACTGTACTACATGCATGTATTTAGATACCTACAAGTGGAAAAAGGAAGGGAAGGAGAGAAAGGGCAGGGAAAGAGATAGACACGATACACTGTTCAATGCTCAATGTAGTGTTGGCGAGAAGATTAATAAAAGTCAAAGAATTTCTCAGGCCAGATTCCAGGTTACATGACTCAATAAATATTTGATTATACAATGGATGAGGAAGAGTTAAGAGTGAGAGGTAACCCTTTCATATCTACCTGCTCCTTCATATTCCTTTTGTTACTACCATTCTCGTTTTCATTTTCCCAATTCCTTTTTTCCAACTCCTAAAAATATAATAAGAGGTTTATTTTATGAGCTAATCTACATATTTACTTTTACACATTTACACAGAGTCGTCACATAGCTCAGATGAGTGAGTCTCTCTCTCTCTCTCTCTCTCTCGTTTGCTCCGTCCACATTCACTGTATACCTGCGTAGGGTTTCTCTCTGCACTGGCTCTGACTCTGACTCTGAGAACATGACATCGACATGAGAAGCTTGTTCCGTGTGTGTTGTTCAAAACATAATCTCTCCGAGTCCGAACTGAATACATTATCATTATCATTCATTCCATATTCCATTTGACTCATATGCTCTTGCTCATGCTTATCTGTTTGTATCTAGATTTGTGTGAGTGTTGGTGCTGGTTGCGGTGATGGTTGTCTACGCACCTCCACCACCTCTAAGCCACTGCACTCCAGGTCTGTATCTCGAAACAACACCAGCATTTTATTACGACTTGTCAACTATTTGACTGTAGTACACTCATTGCACTTTGTTTGGTCTAGCTCGAGATGCATGAAAGATCGAAACATGCCAACGCCAACACAACAGTACAGTTATTACAGTCACAGTCACAGTCACAGCTACAACTACATACAGCCTCTGTGTATTCGTCTGTCTGTTTGTCGACGTCGACTCATTTGGACTGGAAAGTCGTTGAAGATACAAAAGTGGTGAAGACTTTGCGTGTAGAGCTACCTCAGTAACAGAACCAGAGCCAGAACCAGAGCCAGAACCAGAGCAGAGCAAACAAAATTGTAGAAACACCTTGTTAACCTTATTACTCCGTCCACATAAACACATCAACACGTACACGACAGGGTTCAGCATTTCCATACGTGTGCTTAACATCCTACATGATTAGATGGTAGAAGAATTCGAATTGATCCTAGACAGCCTTTGCTGCTTTCCTCTCATCGCATCGTCCGTGCAACATGTGACTGACTCACAATTAAATCAGGTTCATGCTATGTGCGTACAGTTTGGGAGTCTTGCACTTATGCTCCATCCAACGAATATTTCATGCGGGTAATGATTTGTGTTCATCTTACACTCCGACGTCATGTCATCTCATTCTCTCCAATCTCTACATTTCAATTCAGTAGTTATTTTAAACTATTCACTCAATGTACCCCTGCTGCTTTTACACTAGTCCAGATTGCATGTACCATTAGTATGTAGTATCTCTCTATACTTTATAATCTCTGTGCAGATATAATTATCAATAGTAGATTAGTACTAAGGCTGCATCTTGCATCATGCCCTTATCGTTCCTTCACCGATTCCAATTCAAGAACAAAATTCGGTGAAGAATTTGCAGAGCTACCAAAATACACAGTTTTGTGTCTGAGTAAACCTGGAGATAACTTATCATTATACATAGGTAGCACCTATTGTTATTATCCTAGTCACCTATTCAATATCACCTGTTCAAATCAGATACTATACGACACTGCACATTACATTGACTGGGAAATTGAGGGCATGATGAATCGCGCTGAGAGAAAAGAGTAGCAAGAGACGATGATGTACTTGGTTATGACTCCAAAAAGCCAACAAGTTATTAAAGTTGACAAGAAAAAATAGTGTCTGCCTACCGTATGTACTGTAGTAGTGAGAGGACATGACATATCCGAGGTTGACTGGTGCTTATGGGCCAAATAGTTTGTTAATCGACAATAATGATACAGCAAGAAGTGGAGGAAATGTGCGATATGAGAAGTTTTTATTATTCTTAGGCGCCATTGGGTCATCACCCCCTCTTCCCACCGAAGGAAATTTGCAAACTCATTATAGAATTTGCACATGATATACCGAGAGTATGGGTGTAGGTATATTTTCATTTCAGTCTTGATTATTTGTATTGAACTATTGAACTTACCCACCAATATCATTACCTACACAATATATACTGGTAGGCAGGAGCATGGTGTGGTATGGTATGGTATGGTATGGTATGGGGGAGCAGGTAATATTAGTACTATATGTATACCTATGAGTACCCACATTATTATCAGTTACTGTTGCCTCTTACTGTTAATGGAAATAGTATGGTACTAGTACTGACACTGGTACTGGTACTGGTACTCATTGTGATTGTGCCACGTTAACGTTTGCACAGGTCTTATTTAAGTTTGAAGCGTAGTGTATAGTGTAGTGTAGATAGGTAGTCCCTGTGTGTATATGTACTTAAATTGTAAATTGACAGTGGTTGGGGCTAGGTTTGGGATTGATACGTATATTTATTTTAATACTTGTTTGGCCTACAACTAAGCAGAGTACTGACGTGAGTTCCATTAGTAGTTGTCTGACTCAAGTGTTGTAATTATATAGTTAGCTGGTACTGGTAGGCAGTGGTAGTGCTGAACTTCGTATGTACGGTGTACGGAAAAAATTTTAAAGTCATTTAATTGACAGATTTAGCATGCGCCTCATGCATGACGTCAGAATCGGTTTTAAATTTACAAGCAAGTCTGTTAAGCCGAAGGTTAATTCACACGGAGCTCATGTAACTTTAATCACAGCACTGCAAGCATTATAGTCATAAAAATTAAAAATATTGACACTTAAAAAGTACATCAAGGATTGCAGAAAACGAAATTGTAATTCAATGCTTGTCCAAAAAAATTATGCCTATTAATTTTTTTATTGCGAATCATCATAACAATAATAATAATACTTCTGCATCTATCTCTCCTGTCCTATTCTGTCCAGTCCGCCCTGTCCCGTCCCGTCCACTTCTGTCCCGTCGTCTAATCAAGAAAGATGAATGCGTCCGATTTTTTGCCATATTCAAATCCACACTAGTATGCAATAGGTAATTACTTATGGAAGCTATGTGATGTCATTCCTAAACCTTTTTTGCAATAAGTAAATAATTACAAAAGTTGATGGGACACATTAGTTAGTACATTAGTAAGGTAGGAATTTCACACATCCATGTCACGCAGATACCTATTTATTTAGGTAGGTAGGTATAATAGGTATGTAAAAAGATATATGTTATGTAGGTGGGGATGTCCATGGATTTCCCTTTCCTTGCAGAGTTCGTTTTTGAAGCATGTCTGAAAGGGAATACTAAGAAATAAGACCAGCTCTCGTAGCACTGATGATGAGTCGTCTAAACGGGGAAAGTCAGAACTCTTATTCTCACTAGTACCAGCTTGAAAGAGGTAGGTGTACATAGCAGCCGCAGTTCCTAAAGAACTCATTTCCGATACTTCTTTCTTGGTCATCAATTGCTTTGCGTTTGGGTCAAAAGTTGTTGAGAAGACAATTCTGTGATTGCCTCCATGTGATTGTGTTGATTGTTAGCATTGGAAAGAAATGAAATAGAATAGCATGGAATAAAATGAAATGGAATGAACTTGTAATTGAAACTCATTGGTTATACATGCAAAAGTATACAAACAGAAATTGTGTTTGGTCTCCGGAATAATTTTCCTCATTGTTCGATGAACAGAGCATTAAATGAGAACCAAGAGAGTAAGTGACAGATGAAAATCCCGACAAAGACAGGGTACTAGCATTATTGGCTACAGAGTCCTCTAATACGCAGCAGGAGAAGAAAGAACCATTATGACCTAACAAGGGTCTTGGTCCTGGTCCCGGCTCCAAATCAAAACTCCACAACAGGTTCACGCCATACGAAGAAATCTGTTCACATTTGTGCAGGTACATCCTTGCAACGGGAACTGGGACTATAACCTCTCTTCCCCACACATCTATTGTGTTGATGCGTTTCTCAGACAGTTCGCAATATGAGTCCGAGCCAGAGTGAGAGCCAGTGCCAGAACCAGGACAAGAGTCAGAGTCAGACTCAGAGTCAGGCTCGAGTCCGAGACACGTTTGAACAATTACAAAACAATGCAGGGCAACAAATGCATTGGGAGAAAAAATGGAAATGAACGAGAAATAAACTAAACGATTTTGAGAGAATAAAAGAATAAGGAGACGGTGCCTTGAGCATTGATTACTTGAAAGGAAATCAATAGGGCAATAGTCCTAGCCGTAGTCGTGGTAATTGTACTACCCTTGTCCTGGAACCAAGGTGCAGTGGTCTACACCAGTTTTGTGTTCGTGTGGACTTTGACTCGGGACTGACTTGGGCTTTTTACAGCAATGTGGAAAAGTGCCGTCATCTCTCACCCATAAGTTCACTGCATGCACACAGAAATGCACTCGTAATGGGGATTTGAGTGGAAAAAGTAAATCAGTAGTACAATGCAAGGAGGCTGGGTCAGTTCGGTTGGAATTGAAAAAAAATTGGTCAAACTTTTGAGACGTGCACAAAGAGAAGACTATATAAGGTCAATAGCATCCTTACCAGAACCACCAAGCCTACGAGCTCTCTCATTGTCCGTCGTGTAAGTTCATATTTTCTTTTCTGTTCAAGGTGATAATTAGCCTCTGACTTCTATTAGCACCACCTCTGGAGATTTTGCCCCTCTTTTCCCTCTTTGGCCTTTTCCACTGCTCCTCTCATCTAGCTAGCATCGCATATCGCATCGTCTAGTCCTCTCTTCTCTTCTCCGAATACAATCCGTCTATCGCCTTCCCTGACTTTTTACTCAGACAATGAGAGTAATGGTAATAGAACGCCTATATTGTACACCAACACCACATCTTACCACACCGTGACTTTGACTTGACTTTAAAAAATAGATACGTACAATTCAGTCAATACAGAAGAATACAGTCGCAGCTTTATCTTTGACGTCGTACCACAAGAAATAGCCCCTCTATGTATCCCTATTCCTACACTGTAAAACTTGGAGCATCTCATGCATACTAACCGCATTCTTACTTACCTATGCTAAATACGCGTAGGTTTTTGACGTTTTACATGCATTTTTTCCTGTTTTAAGATTTCTTAGTTTCTACAGTGTACAGTACGTTTATATGTATATCAATATCTGCATCGACTTGCCTTCCTAAGGAATCAAGTTAAATCCATCCCTACCTGTACTCTGTTCACTTGTTACGTTACCTAGGACCTAGGTTATGTTACGTAAGCAAAAGAACATTTTTACAGCTCATAGATCTCCTTGTCACAATGAAACCCGAGCGAAAGGTATTTTAATTTTGTATACATAGGTCTTTCCCCTTTTATTTTTACATACTTCGTTTGCATCCTTCGATCGTGGCATTTAACTCTGCTTGTTTCTATTGCTTCATCGTACCTGTACATGGATCTGCGTATATGTAGCTAGAGCTTTAAATTAAAGCTAAAGCCGATGTCAATACCAATGCCAATGCTGGTGCCAATGTCAATGCCAATGGCAAGTCAAGCCAACTACGATCCTTCTACAATGCGAGACTGGTATGAATATCTTTAAACATCGTCACTGTCTCTATTCGATACATTATTAATGATGAGCACACCCAAGAGTCAAAATACGGCTAGGATTCAATATTCCTTGGGGAAAAGACCCCAATTTACGCATTTGAAAATGCTTGGAGCAATATCCTTGATTTTTCTTCAGCTTCAGTCACTATACCTAACCTACTACATATGTATAACCAATCGATCGTCCAATTATCCTCGTGCAGATTTTTTTATCGATTCAAGGATTTCCAATTTTAAATTAGGCAAGTTTTATTTGGTAATTTATTTAAA
>JAAXYX010002575.1:0-16984 GCA_036851915.1 Ptenothrix huangshanensis
CAATGAAATCTGTGGCTACAGCTGTTAGTCTGTTAGACTAGAATTTCTTGGAATTCACCCACTCCTCATGTGAAAATACTCAACCAAAGTGTCAACCCACAAACTATTAATTTAGAATTTCTAAAGCGTTAGTATACTGCAAAAACTGGTGCATCTAAAATCAATAAACTACTCGTATTTAGCATAGTTATCAACGCAGCTATGATGCACCCCAATTTCTCCCGAAGTGCTAAAACCAATAGGAAACGTAAGGTTTTATAATTATATTGTTACGGATGAAATTTTGAAATGTTCCCAAACTACAAAATAAATTTTGAAGTGTATCAAAGTAGCTAAAATAAGAAATTTTGAATCGTCTAAAAATGGTTAAAATAAGAGGCTTTAAAACGTAGAATTGTTAAAGCAAAAAATTTTGAAACATTAAAAATTATTGAAATCGGAAATCTCGCAGTCTGAGATGCATCTTTAATGATTTTGTGATGTTTTTAGGACCCATTCATAATTAAACTAAATGCGAGTCTATTTTAGGCTTTTTACATGCATTTTTCCCTGTTTTAAGGTTCTTTAGTTGCTACAGTGTAAACACAAACGAGGTCAAATATGAATAGCATGATTTGTAAAAAATATGTTTACTCAATTATTTTGACTTCATTAAATCATATAAAGTACTGCGTAACTTCCAAGATTTCTTTGCAACACTCCTCATTAGCAAAAACGCCCACAGGATGTTCAATCATCGGTAGAATTATAATTTCAGTGGGTTGCATAACCACAATACAGATACAGATGCGGTCTACTGACGCAAAAATGATGGAGACAATGTAGAAAGCATAAAATCAATTATTTTCTTTATTTAATTTCACACCTTATTTCTTTAATGTTCAAGGCTATAATATCATAATAAGGATGTTAAGACAAGAATGATTACAGTTCAAATCGATCAGTACGGCAGCAAAGATAATTCATAACAGCGGCAAGGAGTAACCTTACAGTGATAATCTAGCAATTCATCATAATATTACATTTTATTTTATTTTAATTTAATTTTTAGCATTCACGGACATGTACACGAAAAACACCAAATTCCTCGCCGTCTTGTGGCTAATTCAGATATTTTTTTAAATACACTTTTTCTACTTCTCTACCATATAATTATTATAACTTACCTATCTAACATTACCTTTGTCGCTGTTACTTATAACAGAGAAGAACTGCTGAACAAAAAAATGATTGATAGTCCCCATAATACTTTACCATAAGAATATTTCCATTCAGTTCATATTAGATTAATTATAATTAATTATATAAAGCGTACAGCAGCGTACGAAGTTGAATGTTGGGTTACAAGTCAATATGCAACTTCTCCATCTTTTTTTTCTTCTTTATATGAATTCAGAGAATTTCATTAGCGATAGATTTACCTTAAACAGATCTATGTACCTAAGTACTTATCATAATACAGCAATTTGTTCTACAGTAACTTAACATATAGACTTAACAACGCCATACTCGTATAAATAAATAGAGGATGAAAACACAAAGTAGGTAGGTATAGTTGGTAGTTTGTTGAGACACTAAATACAAATAAATTTTTCAAAGGTATAGGTAGTTGCTAGTAGTTCACGTTCATAATGATATCAATACATATAGTTTGAATATCAAAGGTTTGTTTGCATTTCCCAACACAGCAATCCATTGACCATCAAAACCAAGGTACGTGTTATTACGTAATTTACCAGATGATGGCATTTTGCAAAGTACAATAGGTAGTGCATTTATGTTCCACACAAACGTATATATGTATATATAAATTCCCTCTCTATAATTTATAGGTAGATATAACTTTGCATCCCTCTTACATCATGACGATATATTATATCATATTATAATTATATACGAACAAACCTAACTAAATTATCATGGATCTCCTCGCATTTTTTTTAATACATATGACAAACATCACGGGTAAACAATTAAGGTTATTATCTCAACTGATCATATTATGCTACGTTACAAATCATTAAGTAGAATTTGATGATTCTTGACACAATGCACACAAATCATTCGTTTACATCATGTATGTATGTATGTAGGTAGTAGGTAGGTAGGATGTAGATATATTAGTAGCACGGATTCTTATTTTGTTAACGTAAAATGTAAATTCATATGTGAGTATTATCCCCGAGCTAAACACCGTTTTCTCAAGTCATCTGGTAATATTTTCATTCTTCTTCTTGACGTCATAAAGCAAAACGATTTTAATCTACGATTTTCTTCCTTATAACATTATCCCATTTCTTCCGCTCATTTTACAACTATCCATATTTTTCTGTTGTCATTAGGTATCAAGTATGACTAATTGTTAACTAATCACTAGAATATTAGTGTCTGTACACTGAATAAGCGTTAAATCAATTCCAGACACGCGCTTAGCACAATAATATATGACACAAAAAATATTATAAGCCGTTTCGTCACCACGTACATGTACATATGTATGTATAAACAGCAAAATATAATTGCATAACGAAAAATGTTTTTTTCCTTTAAATAATATAGCTACTTTGGTAACCTTTTGGCGAACCAAATAATGCCTTCTATTACACAATAATCCCTTTAGCGTACATATGCGTCATGTAAAAAATCTGTTGACAAACTTAAGAGACTTGGAATTGATAACTAATAAGTTCTAGGATACTATTTGACATCGTGTTCATATCAGATATTGGTAACGTTATACAATCATAAATGTAATGTAACATCCAACGCACAGATGACTTATTCTCGACTACTACACCAATAAATTGACACTATTAGTGTGAACAGTAAATATACAATTGACAATAGCGATGGAAAACAAATCCATGGAATAAATACACGTAAGGACTGTGTCATGTGAACGTCCGAACGACTCAATCTGTAAAAACCAGTAGAAAAAGATCAATATCTGAACTAGCACAGCTTGATAACAATACAATAGAATTTCCAAGCCCGAGAAGAACGTAGGTAGGTAGGTAGGTTAGGTGGTACTTCATATATAGACAATCTAAAGCTAGGTGCTTAGCTTAGTTTTAAAATAAGATTCAGATTTAAGATGTAGGCTTTATTTAGGAGTTTGAAAAACAAGAGTGTCATGTCCTGTCATGTCATTATCAAGATATCTGATATGACTCATACAATGGGGGATTCGAGTTGGGGAGGGGGAGACTGATGCTGAATGATTCCGGTGTTGCTGAAGAACTGAACAGTGAACTTACATTGTCTTGTTCCCAGAAACCCTTTCAAAACTCAAGGCACCTATTCATCTGTCTGTTCATCATCATTTTCTCCATTTAACAAGAGCTTTCATCCGCTTTTGTTCTTTCTCCTCTTGTAAACTCTTCTGAAATATAATAAGAGGAGTACAATGCATTTAAAATATTGTTATCTCATATATTGACTAAAGTAACAAAACCCCAAGTGAAGTCTCAAGGGTATATATACATATATTGCAAAGTATCATCAAGGTATGACCAAAAACTACAAATCTGCAGTATTAAAACTCTGCTCTACTCGCGACAGAAAATTCTGCAAAAATGATAATAAATAAAGTTTAATTCCAGGAAGTAAATTATACGAGGGAGAATAGGGAAAAATGAATATGCTTACGCAGTGGAACTTCCAGCTCGACAAGAAGTATTCATAAAAATCCAGACTACTTTGTAATATTTGATATGATACACGGAGTTTCATTTTCCATTTCCATTTTACATTTTTGAGTCCATGAGTAGAGGCAGAGCTGTATCCGTAAGTGCAAACACTTAAATCTTCTTCTCCTTCTTTCTCCAAACTCATACAAACCTCTTCACCACTTGACTTATTCATATTTTCATCATAGTGGCGAGTATCCATTACCACTCGGCAATAATTTCTATTCTTTCCTCGTTTTCTTTTCAAAAGGAAACAATCCATTTTCGTTTTCATTTCCATGAAACATACGTTGTCATCATATTCATGTCTTCCATAGTACTCCTTGCTTACTTGTGCTTCTCCGTCTACCATACATGCATTCTCCATCTTTGTTTTCGTTTTAATTCCAACGAAGAGTTCATTCTACTATTGTATATGACACCTATGAAGAAAGCCTCATCTGCTTGATGAAGGAATCATTAACAAAGTAACACTGATTGGAATTTCAAAAACAGTGGGATGTGTAGCATGTTCCATTCCCCGGAGGTAGAGCAGGAGTTGAATAAAACTACATGAAATGTTTATATTTCAGGTTTTTCAGACTATCGATTATCTGTTGGATGAATGACTGAACAAAGATTGCGAGTGGGAATTTCAGTCCATTGAGGTGAAACGAATACCCGTCACACGGCTCACTAGATTCAATATTAATCTTTCTTCCTTTTCTCGGACATGTAATAGCTCAAAAGTATGAAATAACAAATAAAAGGAAAATCCATTGTATGATTGTGTATGTGTGTACAATAATCATAATCCTCCTTTATGGCATGGCATGGCATGGCGTGGTATCCTCTGTGGTCGTCGCATTGTTCATTTGTGGATTTTTCAAAAAATTCATCCTATCTTCTGTTACAAAGACATGTCACCAAAAACCTACGCAGAAATTGATGACGGGAGATAGATTTAAAGAGAGAATGAGAGAGAGAAAGAGTGAGAGAGAGAGAGAGATGATAGAAGCGTAAATAGTATAGCAATGGCACTCTTTTAACAATAGTTTCACTATTTTCACCGATCAAATGTACAGCGGAGTCTCCTGACCCGTTAATAACCGAAACATCGATGTCGGCATAGTCTTCATATTTATCTGCGCGAAAAAAACATGAACTGTTACACTCATTGCACATAAAAAGAGCACATTACCTCACAATAAAATAGAAAAAATGAGAAAAGCTGTCATAATCCAACCTCCCTAATAATTCTTAACTTTTAACCAAAACTTATACACTCCAAAACAAGTTTTTTTTAGATCCCTTTCATTTTACAGTAGAAATAAATAAATCCAGACTAGAATAAATGGAAGAGTGTTCGAAACATGAAAAAACTTGCCTCTCCAACGGAAGTAGCTAATAAATTAACGATTTTTTCGTGCGGTACAGCAACAACAGATTGGTTATTGATTTCTATGATCCGGTGCCCCACACGCACACCGCCTCTCTCAGCTATTCCCCCACGCAAAAGGCTGCAAATCTACATCCAAAGATCCAAAGGTACACACACACAAGTATTAGTATTAGCTCCGCCAACCAACCAACCGACTCTTTCTTTCTCTTCCTTCCTTTCTTTCTTTCGTCAAAGCATATGCGTCGACCGTAGCTGTAGATATATGTATGCAGACAGCCCAAGAAAGGGGCCGTAGGTAAAGAATAAATAAAAATATTCAAACATATGGTAGCTCACCACTCCGTTTTGTACGCTGAATCCAAGTTGGTACTTTGTATCGGGTCTTTTAATCTTGACTTCAACGACAGGTGGACAGGGCACTACAGTAAGTTTCACCACAGTCTGCGTTTTTGCATTCTACATGAGGCAAATCATAAAAGAAACATTATTTACTGGATTTTTATCGCCATGCATTGCATGAAATTCAAGTTATTCAAGCACTTCAACCTGAACACACTACACCCATGGTTTTTTTTTGAATGGTGAAAAAGAAAAAAAAAGAAGAAAAAAAAACATGATGACAGCGTGAGAGCCAGTGAATTTAGGAGCATGACGTGCTTTGTAGATGTGTAGTAAAATGTGCTCAAACACGACGCTTTGAGTGAACCAACTCCAAATCCAACTCCAACTCCAACTGAAAACCCGATCTGAACAGAACAGCCCGACCAGACCAGACCAGACCAAACCAGACCATTCCATGGCTTAGCATGGCATAGCATAGCATGGCATGGCATGGCAGGCACAAGAAAGGAAAGAGGAGGGAGAATGCGAGAGACGAGAAGAGAAAGAAAAATTATATCTTTTCACTCTATTTAACCAAAGGGGAAAATCCTAATCAGATCAAACCATATAAAAGGAACGAAATGAGGTGGGTTGTTACAAAAAGAGAAGGAACGAAGAAAACCAGGAGGACGACGATGACGAGGAGGAAAGTAAATCTTCCATATTGGATTTATTGTATTTCACTAGTTTTCTTTCTTACGCTTTCGCGTGCTCTGATCAGATTGAGAATCGGGGCAAACAGGCAGACTGGAGTACCCACTACATAGCGAAACGTCCATTGTTATTACACACATATATACAATCAGACCAGACAGAAGCACGGCCACTGCAAGGAAAGACAGAGCCTGAGAAATTTCATGGACTAGCAACGAAGTAGCTGGAGCAATAGCAATACATAGAACCCGGAGTAGTTGGTAGGGTAGGTAGTAGGTACCAGCTAGTGTAAGTGCACACTACACATTCGCATGTACTTGAGAGATTACGATGACGGTGAACAATAGAACAAGTACCTACAATGAGACACTGACTGCAACTTCATAGTGTCTTACAATACTTTACTCTTCGGTCAATATAGTCTCGAGTACAAAGAAATGGTCGGAACATCACCAACAGAATTGAAGAGTACAAAACTATAAATACACCCCTGTCCGACGTACAAGAAGTATGCGAGAATAAAATACTGTCGACTAGGGGGAAGTTACAGTAACACTAAAACGAATGAATGACTCAAACAAAAGCATGATGAAACCGCGAGGGTAAGTTTTGTTAAGAAGGAGAGAAAGGAGAGAAAGGAGAGAGAGAGAGTGAGAGAGTAAGCGAAAAAGTAGGAACTTCCAGGGAAAAAAGAATTGGAAATAAATAAATACAGTGCCACGTATAATCCTACGGTTACAAAAGACTGAGTGTGTGGTGTGTGCACATGAATGTGTGTAGGTGGGAACGAGAGCCTTCGGAAATATGTAGAGTGGAGTAGAATAGAGTAGAGTAGAGTAGAGTAAAGTAGAGTAGAGTGTAAGAGATGTCGGCTCAGTTGAAGATCAAATCAAATCATCATCTAAATTTCCTTTACAATAGTTGGTAGCATACGAACCCCCCATTTTTTATTGGCCATTCCTACGCAAGAAGGACGAGTTATACGTTATCCGACAAGTAAGCCGACAACCATTTCAACAAATTTCAACTCTTCCTCCCTCGCCTCGCAAAATAAATGCGACAGGAATGAGGTGGAAGTGACTGAGAATAAAAAGAAAGGAAAATATTTTCACTCCAAACAAGAAGGAGGATAATTTAAAACCGATTTTCATGTGGAAACATGTTGAGCTCCTTGTATGAACATGGAAGCACTTCAACCACACATGCACGTCCATTCTCTACCGTATAGCAACAAAGGTCAATTTAGATCAATCGATTGATGTACCCAAAAGGATATAACTGCAAGAAATTGTAACGGGTCACCTGGGAAGTATTATAGACTTTTATTAACGTCTCATAACAAACAAGAACAAATGAAAGGTAAAATAGTTCTATTTGGGATTTCGTTCTTACTTCTGCCACGGAAATTGTACTCGGAACCTGAACTGACTGTATATATATAATTATATATGTGTGTGTGTTGCTATGATCCGTGGAAGTACCTGAGCAATTCTCCGAATGGGATGGACAAGTGAAGATGGGAGGGAGGGAGGGAACACGAGGGGAATGAAATAAAAGGTGGAAAGGTATCTCGCGTCTGGTTCTGGTTCTGGTCCTGGTTCTGGTATGTCCATCTTTGTCCGGTTTCTACTCCGATGATAACTATTTGATGGGAGTCTAAATATGTGGAAAAAAAATTTACTCGCCTTAATATAATTTTGGCACGTGGATAGTGGAAGTCCAACGAGGCTGACGCCGTTGATGGCAATAATTTGATCCCCAATGTTGAGTTGACCACAACGGGCAGCAGCACCCGCTGGGGCCAAGTTTGCTATCACCACCGTGGGTAGCATGCTTCCCCAACCGGATTCAACGATCACCACACCCAGAATCTCTCCCTTTGTCTTTGGCACGACCACCTAAGTAAACACACAAGATAATTTGATCTCGTTCAGTCAATCAGGTCTTTCAGTGCGGAAACCATTGTTTTGTTGTAGCGAGTATGTAAATAGTCCAGCAGCGTGTACGTGTCCACAAAGACTTCCACGATGTCGACCACGATCCCTGGCCACAGTGACCGCGTCCTTGTATTAGTAACTCGGTTAGTCTCCCTTCATCCATCCATGACTCGCTATCGCTATATATACTATATGTATATATCTACAGACAAGTGAATGTTTGCGAAAGTGATGGACACATTTACCTCTTTTTGTAGTTCTTTCTTGGCGAACAATTTGAAGTTCGTCGCCAAAAATCTCCTGAGAATTGAGAACTTCCTGGTAATCCATTTCACGGACAAAGCTATGGTCTTCAATGCCGTTTGCTTTGAGGAACTCCATATAGGCCACTTGAAAAGCTTGACCGATGGACTGAGCAATATATTGAGCTTCGTCACTCTCGAACACGTGGCAGATCATCTTGGGTGGACGGGGAATTTTAGACTCATCCACTGTATCTGTGGGTACCGGCCGTCGTCGTGCCATCAAAACTACTAAGTCTCCAATGTCCGCAATGTATGATATGGTTCGGAGGGCGTGATCCATCATTATCTCCTGCAAAATTCACACAAAACATACCCAGATTAGACCTTCAACTTTGCATTTTCCAAACCACCGACAGCTTCATGTCAATTCAATTCATCCCTTTAGTATCACACCAAGGACATAAATCTCAAAATTTCCATAATACATAATATACTGCCCTATGTATATTGCCCGACAAAATCACCATAGGTGGCAAACGCGCTAACCTCAAAAAATAAGACAGCATTTTAAAACATGAGCTATGCTATAACATAATAAAAAGATTCTAAACCCGCTGTGATAGGACGCTCATACTTTCATACTTTCATACATTTATGTACATGGATGATTTATTCATTCACTCTTTAATCGATACGGCAATGAAGGTTTTTCCTAATTAAATTGAAAGCGAATACAAAGAAGAAGTAGAAAGAAATGCTTCCTTACCTTCAAATCTGTATTGAGCACCATTATCTTTTCAGTTGATATGAAGAGATCCACTTCAGTACTAGGTTGAGTCTCTCCCTCAGGCGCCTGTAAATAAATCAGTACTGTCTTAAGTGCACTAACCTCGACAGACTCGACGATACGAAAATTTCATTACCAATTTTAGAGTAATATACAAAATGTGAGCAGGACTTGTAGAGAAGTTGACATTGTCAGTGCGAATAAAGGAGAAAAGTGCATGACAAAACGTAACAAGAGAATATAATAATAAAGTTGAAATAAACCCTTCGGATATATATACATAGATATACATAAATAAAACCCAAATATTTGCAAAGAGAACAGACATGGAAAAAATAAATAAACTTTTTAACTTTCCTTCCAGTGCATCTTCATCATACATAAATATCATATACTACATATATAATAATAATAATACAACTGAACTGAGAACATAAATGTATGTAGGTAGGTAGTAGGTAGGTATAGGTATGTATACGTAGGTAGGTACTATAGATATATAAACATGATATGATCATCATATATAATATCTAACGTTACTAATGTGGAATGTCATCAGCTCAAAAAAAATAGCCGCATTTTATAATGAAACAAAAAAGCTGAACAACCTCAAAGCAACATAAGACATAAACTATAATACTTTTACTTTTATGCACATCTTCATTTTTCTTGACACATTAATGTCATGCATCATGCCCTCTGAGTATCTTTAATCTTCATTGTTAGACGAAAAGTTTATAGTTTACCCCTCAAAAGTCAAAAGAGAGGATAGGCAAGACGGGCTATCAATAAAAGTACCTACAAAAGTCAGTCTATTTCCTTCTTTTCTCTATTATGTAGGTACTCTACTAACTCCTAACTCATTTTCCTAATAGATACCAAACCAACCAGCTTCACTTAACCAGCTAAATTATTCCAAAAACTATTGCAACTTTGTGATACAAAACTAGATAGGTAGGTACCTACCTAAATATATACACCTACCTACATACATACATAGCATATCTACTATGCTTATGGTAGAGTATGGACTTGAAGGTAAAAATTACCAAACTTTTACAATTTCAGACAAACTATCATCGAGAGCACTAGCATCTTGTCTCAACTAGCCTAAACAATATTGTCGACTGTTTTAAAAAAAATCGTAAAAAGTAGCGTCTATTAGCTATTCTCTTATGAAACTCCATGGATGGAGCCAGTCAGTACTGCAACTGATACTGCACTGATAACCGTTTATCCAAGCGTACCATGAAGCAAAATAGGGTGTACTATATACACATGTAACATAAAAATGTACCTACATACATACATACATACGAACCAAGACGAACCAACCTAAGCATGGCTGTTAATCCGACAACTAAATCCAAACATCGTTTACGAAATTACTCAGCATGTAATGCTGTGTAATGCAACATAAATATAAAATAACCAACGTAATCGCGACTTCACACACTTGCACAACTACATACAGCTACAACTGCAGTGCGCCTTCCGTCCCTCCACAGCACAGTGCAAATCAAAATTCCTCACACAAGGGTCTTACATCAATGAGTATAATACTTTGTCCAGGATCAAAACCAGAACCAAAACGAAAACGAAAGCCAAGTCTAGTGTAATGTAATGTACCAAAGTGCTATTCGGAAACTAAACCAAGCTAAAAAAAGACAAAGAGCTTTCATAACAGAAACATCATGTACCCACTTAATACACCCAGCCGGCTATAAACAAGAGAAAATCGATAATTTTTAATGATACGTTGCGACAAAAAATAAATAAATGTATAGAAAAGTTCAAGCAGTGCGACGCGACACTAAAGGTCCAAGTCCAAGCTCAACTTGAACTTGTTACACTACACTCAACACTGTACAAACGACGCTCATGAATATGGATTATGTAGCGTGAATTATTGATATATGTCCGTATACATATAGTAAAAAGCATTTTTTCTCCCTATAACAAAGCTCAAACGAGAAAAAACAGAAATACATACAATTTATGTATATACAAACATAAAAACAAAACTTGAAACTTAAGTATCAAAAAATACAAGACAGAATTCGAAAAAAATAACGAACTAAAGAGTTAATAATTGTGAAAGAACAAACGAAAAACTCGAACCGTCTGGAGAGAGTAAAGGACTCGAAATCCGATCCTAACATCCTTCCTAACCGAATACTTTCATTTTAGAACAGTTGCGTTTGAGTTATTCAACTACTTTATTTTTACTCTTGACTTCACAAAGCTAAAGGAGAGGGAAAGAGTGAGAGAGAGAGAGAGAGAAAGAGAATGAGAATGAGAGGAAACGAACCACTACACATTCTACGAGTCCACAGCCCCTGCTGTGCCAACTTTTACTTTCACCTACAAACTCAAATTAGAATTTTCCCCCATCCTGTTAATTGATCCATTCCTGTGGTTTCCCTTCCGTCTCCTCCTTTACTATGATTTTATTGTCTATTTAATTTAATACTAAGTACGGATATTAATTTCCAACTACTATAAACTATCTCGTCATACTTTCTAAAGTACCCACTTACACAAGGAAAATGAGATACGGCAAAAACATTCAAAAGTACGGTACACAAAACCAAGGTAGGTAGGTACAAGGAACAACAAAGAGTACATTTATACAGTACAATAGTGGATAGTCTAGGCTGTATGTATCATCATGTATTTATGTATGTAGACAATTATATCTCTAACAAACATAATAACATTCATTCGGGGTAAAATAAACAATTTATGTGAAGATATAGCAGCATAGGTACTTTTCAAGATGTAGTAGGTACTACATATATAAAAGCATTCCAACTATAATGCGAATATTACAGTTACAGTACTTACTTACATATATCCACATACCAAATTCAATTACAATGCAACATGGCAAAAGAACCTTTGTATAATTAAAATTAAATAAAGTCTCGTAAAAATTTAATTACAGATTACAGTGCAGTCTTAAAGGCTACGTTTATTCTCTATATATCTATGTAGGGTATATCTTCAAACCTGGCGTCTAGAATCTGGAACAGTCTGTGTCTTAATGTTACTAGAGTTAGAGTTAATTATTTTTCGCAATTTTCGGCAATTTGAAATACTCCATTCTATCGTAGGGGCTACAAAGGATGATACTTGAAGGATAAGTCTAAACCGCCTAAGAATTCTCTCAACTACAAACATAAGCACAAAGTATAGGTATACCTGGGTACTCATCTTAAGTCAAGACTAAAAACTATCTCAGATCGGACCCCTTATAATCTAACGACTACAAGATAATATATATATAATTATATATATTTATATATTATATTGGTATGTAGGTATGCGAGTTAGTTGATTTTTTCTGTAGATTTTTTGTGTAGGTGTAATTTTTGAATGTGTCATTTTGATTTAAGTATGTGGCGTGTGAATTAAAATAAAATGTTGGAAGAATTTTGACTGGAATCTAAATGGTATAGTTAGACGGTGCTCCTTACCAGAGTCTGGATAGTTGTTCAAGTTCAATGAGGGTGAATCAATCAGCGGCAAAAGACAGACAGAGAGAGAGAGAGATCAGTTGTCAAGGGTGACATACAATGTAAGTGTACGAAACCAACGAACCAACGTAGAAACCGAACCAATCAATCAACGCAGCAATTTAAAAGGGACACAAAAATCAAATAGTCATAGCAATTGGCATTTTGTATAGTTTGTCATAAGAGAGTGGTAATAAAGCGTGAGCACTATTTTTTTAATGTTTTATTTGAGGACAACTCGAGTCCTCATGAATGAGCATGGCTAGCAATTGCTATTGTATATGCTATAAACTTAAAACCTTTGAGAGTAGAATGAGAGAGAGAGAGAGAGAGCGAGAGAGAGAGAATAAGAGAGAGAGAGAGACGCAGACAGGCACAATTTCCGAGTCTCACGGCTCTATTTGCCGTTCTCATAAAAAGTGACTTGGTGAGTAACATGTTTTATGATCGATGAAGCTTTTTGCTCATCAAAACATATCTGACTACTACATCCGTGGCATAGGACCATACCATACCATACCATACAATACCATACCATTCCATGCATGCACACGCACGGATTTTCGAGATAGCAAAATTTTATTTGATTATCATTCAAGTACATACAAGATAGGGAGACTACTGCGTGGATACTAAAGTGCTCCTAAGTTTGTATTCGGATCAAAAGAAAAAAAAACTCCGAGCGTATATATACACGTGTCGTAGGTCTACGGTGGTGTAGGTAGGTACCTCCTCGAAATCCTAATGGATTCGAGCATGACGGATATAATGCAAGATACAAGCCGATGTTAAACTAGTAATAATTACAAGAAAAGTTGCCAACTTATTATATTTCCGTTGTTAACGCTCAACTTAATATTCATTCACGTCCATAATTCCTATTCTGTGCTAAAAACTGTGCGCAACTTCCTTCGCTCGCAAACTAGTAAATCACGACTTTTTATTCACATTAGTCACTCCAAGGCTCTAGACTGTGCACTAAAGACAAACAAGAAGAATATACCCTGTAAATCTGCAAATAGTTTAAACACACCCACGGGGGAATAGATTCAAAATGAGTGCAAAAAACGAGCATTTAACCTTCTTCTTAACAATCTCGGTTCGGTTGCTTTACTTCAAATGCCAAACTTTGGGAAATTCCTTAAATGCTGGTAGAGGTAAAATGCTAATGTGTATTCAATATAGGCACATTTCCCAAGACTTTCTTTGTATAGTGAAATGCTTTGACTTTGACTTGACTTAACTTGACTTGACTGTGCGGTTTACGACATGGTTACCGGTTAACTGCGAATGATTTCCAGTATGTAGATAATACGGAAATCATCACAGTACAGTATACAAGATATTATAACTATATATATAATTATATACTAGTAAAAATATTATAGTAGAACTTCCGAGAAAATTCATGGACCTTTTGAGAGAATGAGTAATTTTGCGGCAAATGTTAGAATATAATGATGATTACCATTATAAGACTAATGTTTTTTCCTTCTTTTTTTTGAAAAAAATCAAAATAATCACAGCAAGCAAGTATAGGGTTTGAAAGAACATTCACGTAACACTAATTACAACTAGACTAACACTAAATGCAACTACCATTCCAAAAGATAATGACATGCGTGACGCGAAAAAATGAAAAGTGTAAGCAAACTCAAATCATGATCATGATCATGATCATGATCATAATCATGGCATAATAATGAGGATGATTTGAGTATTTAGCAGCTGGACGAGAGTGGTGAAAACTAAAGGGTAATCATAATAAGACAACACGAAGGCGGAGAAAGAAACGTAGAGAAAAGTAGCACAATTAAGATAAATTTGATTTGGGTTGTACGGTAGCTGTATATGGTTTAGAGGACTCCGCCCACCTTCAATTTCAAAACGGCTTCCTCCACCATGGTTTTTTTCGGTCTTTTCCTCCGTCGTCGGCCAGAGCCGATTTCTTCCTCAACTTCCAACGAGCCGACAAAACGAAGACGGAACATTGTACCGGGTAATGCGGAACCACACGGAGGACTCAGGTGAGGTAAACTACTGGCAAGATTATTCCCACTCCCTGGCATACTACTGAATGGTGGTACACCGCTCGTCAGCTCTGAGGAGGACAAGCATCTCCCGACCCCAAGACCGATACCAATCCCAATACCAATACCACCGTTGGCTCCTGCACTACTCTCCGTGTCTAAGGACATGATATTATTGTCAACTATGGTGCCGCCTAAAGCCGCAGCAACTGGGTTTCGTTGCTGTCTGTAATAATCATTCTCCTCCATGGAATCCTCATCTGACTCCCCTTCATCATCTTCTTCCCGTCCTGTGTCTCCTCTTCCCACTACTTCACTGGGGTATACACAGTCACCACCACAGCTGCCGCTGCCGTCTGACTTGACTCTGTATGGGCTTAAGGCTTTCAATCCCTTATTCGTCTCAATCGACGGTGGAGAAGAGGAAAGCTGACATACGCTACCATTTTGGTTGGCCTGGGCCTGCATACCACAAGATAAGAGAAAATAACCTGATTCACGATTTTTTCCGTTCGCTCTATTTGTCTTCGTTCACATCAAAATTTAGCGGTGAGGAAACACTTTGTCTTAAATCGATCAACCGCCATCTTTTCTCTTCAACATATATAAACGTACAAATACATACAACAATACATGGAGCACAAGTCGTGGGACACAAGCCCAGGATAGATAATGAGCTCAAACTTTCCCTTCAAATCTTTCAACTAACATCTCACTACAGGTTCCTATCCTCAACAAACTCTTCACTCCTCACTTTACAATACAAGTACAAGTATACAAGAACAGATCTACCTCCACTATCTCTACATTATCTTCGTCGTCCAAAACGGTAGTGTCAACCAAAATTTCAATATTGAACATAAAAGTTTACAAAAAATTCAAAAAATCTCACATGCTTAATAGTTCAACGATCGTCAATTTACATGTTGTATACATGTTCATCACGTCAATTAGATTCGGGCTTTTCAATGTTTCCTCACATCAAAGAATTATAACATCGAAAGCAAGAGTTCACAGTTACTACCACGTCATTAAATTGAAACTAGAAAGAAAAAAAATGATACAGACTCAGAACTCAACTGACATCAAAAACGATACGTTTAAATAGACAGGAGTAGGAAATTGTACATCAAAGGAAATTTTCGATGAGGAATTATTCTTGAGCTAATTGATAGTTTTGTGAGTATTACATAAAATTCTATATCATCATATCATATATCTGAATGCATAGGAATTTATAACAATAATATACATATCTAGTCTCACAATTCACTAACGCATAAAAATGTATGTAAATTGCTGAGGAGTATTAGTACAAACTATTTAAATTACCAGCTCAATCCGTTACAATACACTAAGAGTTTTACATTTTCATTTCGCTTCATATGAGATCAGAGCTATGTAAAAAGTAGGTGGTAGAGGATTTTTGCGTAAAATGAATTAAATCTTTCGACAGCCTCCATCCAGGCCAACCAAAGTGGAAAATTATTCAGATTTGTGCAATTGAAACAGACATACAGATTATATAGTCCATGGCACCAACTTAAGTCTAATCTAATCTAAAAGCTATTTCGCACAAATCCTTTGAGCCATATAAAACTTGGCTACTTAAAAACAATCATAGTCTTAGATTATAAATGAGCATAGTACGTAGTACGTAGGTAGGTACTTAAGAAAATACACAATACAATGTAAATACATGTCCCAGTTGAGTCCATTAATAAGACATATATACACACATACACCGTACACCAAAACTTCACTTCGATCCCCATTCCAATATTTCAAATTTTCTTAACCTTCTCACTGATTATGTACATAAATAAATGACAAAGGATGAAGGGTAAGCTTCATAGGATAAAAGCACAATACTTACGATTACGATTAGACTAGAAAATCCAAAAATCCAAAATCCAAGTTTAGTCTACACATTAATATGGGAGTTCAAAAGGTAAATAAATCTGCTACTACTGGTAATGCCTACGAGAATAAATATTTGATAAATAACATAACATAACATATCAAATGTTTAAAAGTCGTCCTCCTAGAATCGCAAGATGATAAAATACAAGACAATTTTACTTACAAAAGGCTCCGTGTATGTATCTAACGTATACCTAAGTACCTACGGAGAGAGGGGATGTCATGTCGTTAAATAAGTGATTTCATTTACTACTATTACTCTCCGTTGCTACTACTACTGCTACTGCTGTTATATCACCATCGCATCACCCTCTTCCAAAAATACCATGGATACCATTTCGATACATACATAGACAGATAGGTAGGTAGGTACTTATTGCTATACATATACAGCATCACATGCACTGGAAATATCTACAAATTATTCTGACTTGGCTTG
>JAAXYX010002576.1:0-16983 GCA_036851915.1 Ptenothrix huangshanensis
CTTGAACAGGTAAAGAACGTCGCAGTAGATGACATGAGGTTTCAAAGACCACCATTTTAATTTTCATTACAGAATTTTTTGAAAAATTTGAAGTAAAAAAAGATATACTTCACTGGTGAAGTGTGGACAAAATATACACAATTTGGTTTTTTGTAACTTCTTTTACCAAAAATAAGGGGACCTTAGGGACATCCTTTCACCATTAGGAGCTCTCCCCATATTAAACAATATCATATCCTAAGTTCAAAATTACAGGTTTTGCGCGAATGGGTGAATTTCTACAGTTCCAAATAGGATTTTTCACTGTTAAAATTTAGTAGAAAAAAATTTAGTTTTACCAATGCTTAACAATCCGCTTGTAAAACGTATATTTAGTTGCCGAATCAAATTGCATAATTTTGCATTATATCGGAAAACATCGCATAAAATGCATAATTCAAGAGTTTAAATCGCATAATTTTCGTCTTGTAAATCGCAAAATTCCGGTTGCCTTAATTAATACGTAATTGAATTGTAAATACGTACTCTATTACAAATTAAGTACACCCAATCAGTATTAAGTACAAGTGAAAAGTGTACCGCATTAAAATATTGCTTAAAATATCTGTAGACAAGTTACACGTGTTCACTCTGACAAGCCCTCGTAGACGAAATTGATTTTTCAAAATTTAAATCCTCGAGACTTTTATGACCTCACCCTCACCCTCACCCTCACCCGTCTGGCTCCATTCGAATGCAATTCCCATTGCACTTCCTATCCTTGCATACTTCGATACATTTGCCATTCGTGCCTATAGAAGATATGCGATTTTGCCAGTCGGCGGGAAGCGTCTTGCACTTTTTGAAAACGTACACGGTTTCAGATGTGCCTGGAAAGAAGTACAAAAAGGAAAATAAAAAAGAGCATTTTATTTCTACGTATTGACTTCATAATTCATAATTAAGGCGATAAAAAACATCAAAAACATTTTAAAGCATGTGTACAGTGTCCACGTTTCTACGGGGTTCGAAAACTAATCCCAGAAACGCAAAGTATTTTTTTGAAAAATAAGTAACAAAATATTCAAAGAATTTCGACGTGTTAGTGTCGTCAAATGATAACATGTGACATACCATTCGAAAGCTATCCGCATGCTCTATACCAAAAAAACAAATTTCGTAAGAGTAACGGCAGTTTAGTTGGTGCAATTCGGAAAAACCGTAAAAACCGCGAAAAACCGTTAAAAACCGGCAAACTGTTTTCAAAAATGCAAATTTGTTCACGGATTCTTCCTACATTAGTGAAGACCTGTAGAATGACGTATCAATTGTAGGGTTCGTATCAGTAGTTTCGTTTTTTCGGCTTTTGCGGAAATTTTGTAGATATGTAGAATTAAATATTTAGCTTAGTTTGGCTCCTCAATTTCTGACTTGCTTTGAACTTGCCTCCTTAACCTTTTTACTTAATCATCATATCTTGTCTTTTGGCTTCATGTAAATCGTTATATCGAATAGCGAAATATGTATTTGAACCGGTATACTGGGACGCACCGATTGGATGCCTTTATGCCTTATAGTTACTGAATTTAAATATATTTTCAACTCATCTTAACCTTCGTCTGTTTATTGGTGTTGTGCTGAGGTTGACTGGTAGCGATTAAAATTCTGAAATTGTATAAATGTCTAGTCCAATTTCCAATTATTGCATGAAGCTTACTTAACCTTTAAAGGACGACATGGACAAAGTCCCTATGTTATTTTTTCTTATATAAGCCGTCCTTAAAAGGTTAAATAATTACCCATGATGAACCATGTTGATTACCAATCAATGTGTCAATGATAATTGAGAATGCATTTTCATATATTAAAAATCAGGTAGGTAGCGAAAGAGGAACTGAAAAACTGAAATACGATGATGCACCATTATTGATATGATTGGATGAAGTACGCGAAGTAAAATATATGTTGTCGGAATAAAATATAATTTTCTTTTCGGCGTATAGCAAAAATTTATTGACCTGCTTATGGAGCTCTTTTACATTTGTTAGAATAACAGAAAATCGTTGCTACTTCGCTGTTGACTCCGTATGTAGCTATATTTTAGTAGGTATGTATCATGTATCTTAAATACTAGTTTCTTTAAAATTACTTGACAACGAACTACTAAACAGTCTTTTCAAATCGGGCAAACATTGCAGTCAAATCGTCAGTCAACACAAATTCATTCTTTACAATATTTTACGATTAGTATTCAATTTAAAATACATAGTTATTGCAGCAATTCATCTAGTTACAACAATGCAAATCTGAGTAATCATGGCTGTTTGAAGTTTCGGAGAACTTACAGTTCATTTGAAAAAAACAAAAAACTTTAAATTTTAATAATTGGTTAAACCAGAGACCATACAATAATACAACATACAAGAGTCAAAGAGTTATTCGTCATGGGAATCATATTGCAAATTCAAAATAGTGTTTTTCAGCCTTTAGACTTTACAACATTTAAAAAAGAACTCGATCAAGACCAAGACTCAACAACTAGGTTTGGTCATATTACTCTTTTCGAACAATAACAGAAACAATTATTATTACAATAATAAAATAATACTTCTTTAAATAATTTTAATTATTGTGACTGTGGTGGTATTTTTAAACATTTTAATGCTTTTGCTGGTATACGTGCGCACAGTGGCGTTGCTGGGACTGAATTTCGGGAGGTGATTGGCAACGTTAAAGCCATTTTTTTTAAACTTTCGAATTTTTGGCCCCATTATAGCTAGTGTAAAAGCAAAAATTTCGGGAGGTGCTTGAGCACCCGAACACCCCCTTCAGCTACGCCCCTGCGTGCACAGTTAATGAAAATCACAAATAATTTAATTTTTATGATTGCGCACTTTACCTTGATTTGTATCTTCAAGAGTGTAACAATAATTGGTGATGCAGCCGTAACTCCATTTGTACACCAGTTCATAGCTAGAAATCACATGCGTAGTCAATGGAGTGGACAAATGCCCCCTAGGGGCTCCGGAATTCAAGAGAGCCAAACGCCCCCCCCATGTATCATATATGTATGTACACTAGGCTACAAGGTAATCTGAAGTAGGTACCTAACAAAGATTTCCTAGGACAAAATTAAACAAAAGAAAAACTAATTTGACACTTTAATTTACCCAGACTGAAATGCTTCTTTTAATTCGTGACTTGTAGAGATACTTCAATGCTAACAATGAAAAAGCATGAAGATCGTCCACCAATGTTTTTAAGACAATAACTGTACTCAGTATTGTATTACGCTAAAATTGGACATGCCGTTTGTTTTTGCTACACAAGGTTTTGGATTACTCAAAATTACCTTTCATTACATTGAACTCTTCACGGTCTTGCTTTTTAAAATTGTGTGCACACACACCCTTTTGCTCAGGCTGAACAATGAAGAGTTTAACTGAAACAAATCATTATAATTGCATGCTTACTTATGTAGCCGCAATCCAAATTGTTTGAATACGTGAAATGTAATACTATTTTGAATGCGACCAGCCAAAC
Source organism: Ptenothrix huangshanensis (assembly GCA_036851915.1). Lineage (NCBI taxonomy): Eukaryota > Metazoa > Arthropoda > Collembola > Symphypleona > Dicyrtomidae > Ptenothrix > Ptenothrix huangshanensis. The sequence continues at coordinate 3,523 of JAAXYX010002576.1, forward strand.
GCATTGACTGATACCATAACAATTTAGTTCACTCTTACATACGTCATTATTAGATATTACTGAATTACAAAATTGCAAAACAGATGACAGCATTCCATTAAAAATCACACCAGCGATTTTCAATGAAATTAATACAAACATGGACGCGTAGTAAACAATATCCTACTTAAATTTTTATCACTATCAATGATTTTCGTCTTCCAGTTGTATGTCTTAAGTACAAAGAGTAAAAGGCAAAAGATTTTCCTTGATGAAGGATTACATAATATTATTTAAGGATGTGAAAAAGCTAATGTTACACTAATATGTTATACAGTCACTCTCTACAAGGGTATTATTCCAGGTGTAATGGTAATTATTATTGTTCAAGAACTTCACGCATAGAACAGCATACATACCTATCCATTCATTTCAGCGGTATACATACGTATATAAGTTCTAAATCGCAGGGTCGCTTACTATTTTCTTAGAATGCAGACTTTGCGTTATATACACTGCTTATCACGGTTTACCACGGCAATAAGAAATGTTTTGAGAGCCCATCTCTTGAGAAGGGCATTCAGTGACTTAAAAACATCGTATTTGATACAAATAATTTAAAAAATGAGTATATTATGATGTGTATTATTGTTTAACTTTTGCCTTCAAAACTCTTGAAATATTCAAGTATTTAATGAGGTAAGTATCTGCAACAACAAAAGCATGAGCAATTTATCGGTCAATTCTTCGGATGAGTTCTAATAATGTACACTGGACGCTAAAAACAACTAGGGATATTATACCGATTTTAATGATGATGTCAAATATCTGGTAAAGAGGTAAAGACCAAGAAAAACCGAAAATGACACTGTACAAATTCAAAATCTAAGGTAAAAATTTGCTGGTCGTAAATATGAAGCTGTGAAAATTGTAAACTTAATGCAGGTCTACAACGGCAGAACAGATTGCGAGGAATTCGAGCATTTTGGTACCTAAGCTGGTCACCACTTAAAGGTTCCTTAACACTTTATCCAGCATTCATAACGCAAAAACTAATGTATGATAGGAATTTGGAGCGTGTTAAAATAACTGCTTTTAAAGTGTATTTATACTTCAAAAACGGAATACATTAATAAAAAAAAATTTTCATTATAATGTTTCTAGCTCCATTAGTATATAATAAATCAAGAATGCTATCCACTACTCAGTAATGGATAGCAATTTTCATAGCAACTACATACTCCATTCTTGATTTATTATAATAATATATTTTATGCTCTGTGGATTTATCCATTAGTATAGATGAATCGATTACAGTTAACAGTTTTCAATTACAATTTATAATTGCAATGAGCAAATTATATGTAGTTGGTTACATCTTGCATCTACATTATGATATTTTGTCACAGCAACACCATGGAGACCATGAAGTGCTATTATTTTTCACTTTTTTGTCAGTAATCGGTGATTTGCTCATGCTAATCACAGACTGTCATGACAATTTTGCCATCATCGGTATTTAAAACTGCATTATCATAATGTGGATGCAAGATGCAACTGTCATCGATTATCCTCGACCAAACTGAATTGAGAACCGACTCGCACTTGATGCCATCGATTACAATCAATCACTCATTCGTCAAACTTGAACTGGAATCAAATGGAGATAGTTTCCATGGTTTTATGAGCAAGCTCAACTGTAACACTGTAATTACGATACTAATGGAGCTAGAGCATGACAGACGGAATACACTATAATTACGGCACGGTAGACGGAGAGACAGACACCAATACCAACGACGATTTATTACCACGGAAGCTTTCAACGTTGTATGTAAGGAGGTAAGGACGTACTACAAGGGTATATTAGTTAAAAATTACTACAAGTACTTTCACTATTCAAAATTTCTCTTCCACATAACGTACGACTTAAATAAGATGTCATTATTTCAAATCCATTTTGAATTTAGTATCGGCCAACAGAGACTACAATCGAGTCTGACGTTTATTGAACCAAATGTATGTTCTCTATCACCAGGGCAAAGCTAATAGATTTAATGTCTCTATCTAAACTCTCAGGCACTGAAAAAATGCTAATGCTAAAACGACAAATGCTCACAAAAACACTGACTGAATGCCACATTCTTTGTAACAGGAAAATGTGCTTCGATTTAAAAGACGATTTTGTCTTCATACAAGCAAACATTTTGTTGGAACATTCATACCTGACTGAAAATAATATTATATAATTATATAGCTAACGCGATGCGTGGATTATAAAAACAAAAGTTGAGAAGACAAAGGAGGGACATTCATAGATTTACTTCCTCCAGCTAAGTATAATAATTATAACAACATCTTTACACTTAGCTAATAAGACAAAGATTAAACTCTAGGATTAAAATCAAAGTATTTAAAAATGATGAGAGGAAGTGGATCACCTTGCAAATAACAGAACCAGCTTTAAAGGCATGCACATAAATATTTTTGTCGTGGGTGTTCCTAAACATACAATCAATTACATAACAATAATAATAATAATCTTAACTTATGGGTACACCTTGTTTAAGTGTACGAATAATCTATTGGCAATTATACACGCTTCCTTATCTATAAAAGTAATCACAGATCAGTACAATTTACGTCAACAGTGTCCCACCGGAGAAGGCGAGTTCAACAACGTTAAAACTACATACACCTATAGAACTATCATCGGTGATAAATAAACGCTTTTGTTTTTAACGATGTTGTAGTGTAGCTTTCTGTTCCACCTTCCTTTCATGTTCTTATATTTTAAGAAACGCCGGTTAATAAGTTGGACATTCGAATTTTCATAAGACCCCCGGGGCCATCGATATAATTCTTCATATACATCACACATGTGGCTGTCGTCGTTGTCGGATGTCGGAGTCATGCGAAGTCCAGTCATATTAAGCAACCAGAGGACGTAGGAGGTATCTTTGAGAACGCAGTTTCTATAATTTCGTTGGAATTCCAGATCGCGGATTATGCCACTATTCATGTTTTTCCTGTCACTGTCGTCATAGAAAACACTCAGCGGGAGCATGATTTTGGGTTCTTCGTTACGAATTATTATTCGAAACATTGGAATTTCCTCCGGTCCCGTGAAGCTGACTGTTTTTAGACTGAATCTGAGATAAAGTTTCTTGCGTAGCATTCGCTCTCAGAATTGTATTCTCATACTCTAGTTGAGTTATTCGCTCCATTAACTCGGATATTTTTTCCTTTAGAACTTCAACCTCTTCCCGGACAGCAAACATTAAATGACTCTTTACCAAGTCCTGCGTTAAAAAAATGATCACAATTTATTAGTAACATATTCCAACAACAAGAAACTAGAAACTACCAACTAAGTTTACTATGCACATTCACGTGTATGCACATGTGACGTGTAAACATCTTGCACAACAAAGCGCATTTTAAGTATCCACACGTTTTTACACTAAAGATCAGTTTTGTCGGTTGAGTGTACTAACAGCATGCGAGTATGCATGATACTTTACAACATAGCCATTTAACTGACGGATCTCATTTGGTCTCAGAGCTCATACCACTAAATAATCTTGTGATGTCGTCATACGCAGTATGTGCTGAATGGTGGTGACCAAAATCCCCAATTGTGAGACATTTTAGCGGTGAGAGCAACAAGTAAAGTGAGGATCTTTGGGCGTACGGGTGACACGGCTAGTGTAATCATTCATTATCCCATTGGGTCTTTCATACTTTCATCAGTATTATAGATGGAAGACGCTTTACACATCTCTCTAAAAATCTTTTTTACATGTAATCTTCAGTCCATTAAACCTTAAAACGAGTTACTATACTACGCACGAACTTTTGACGTCCTTACTACTCGAATACGTTCTTAATAGTTGGCAATACAAAAATATCAGCTCGTATAATTAGTAATCCTCTCAAATCATACGAATTAGTACACGGCGTTATTCCCTACAATTTCTAAGGTTAAGGTTAAACGGTGCTAACAGATACAGATATAAGGTGGTAATTTTCAACTCTAAGCGTTTAAGGATGATTACTAACGAAACAAACACATTTGCGAGAGCCTCGTGATCACTATTACTCGTTGGTAAATGAGCAAAATAAAAAACAAGGCAATATGTCTTGAGTAGAGCCTCAGGATGAGACGGCGTCAACTAACAGTCATGATAATGTTTCATACATGTGCATTCCACTTTGAGTAATAATATTTCAAGAAAATAATGGAATAGTGGATTGCTTTGACATAATTTTATTTTAATTTCGAACTCGAATGTGTAAATAGTAAGACTTAACTTTAGCTGTATGTGCTGACTTCAAATTAACATAAACGGAAATGGACTATTCAAGAACTGGTTCTAGGGCAAAAGATCACCGCGAAAGTGCCGCTGGCCAAATGATCTCCGCCAACATTGTGAAACATCGCTTACGATTAGACTAATAATCGCAATGAAAATAATCGCTGGCTTAAAATATCGCTATGTACAAAAATGTCGCAATCCAAATGATCGCGTGTAATTTGATCGTGTGGCCAAAACATCGAACCTTGTATTTTTTGAAATATGTTCAGTGAATTCCACGGTCACTTCAAATTAAAAGCATGAAAATTGAAAGATTATTGTTTGCGTCCTTGAAGATTGCAATTCGATTCGAATGTGCAATATGTAATTTATTGATTAGGGTAGAATCGGTAGAATGAGATAATGGTGATCAATTTTGAATGTCCAATTTTGGAAGTCAATATTTGAGCTATCCCATAGCCCGTATACAGCATAGTTTCAATTTGATAACAAAACCAAATAGGTACTACATAGGTTTTCTAGTGAAACCTGGCTATAACGGGCCTGTATATAATGGTTTTCACACTAAGGTGAGGTGCCGGGCCGAGGTGAACTCACCTCGGCCCGGCAAACTCCTATGCTTTAACATGGGGTGTACGTAGATATAACGGTGTCTTGCTATAATGGTTATTTGCTGTAACGGTCATAAACAGAATCCCCGACAGCTTCGAATACATTGGTTATTACATATTTATAGCGGTCATGACCTGCTTTCAGACTTGCATTTATGTAACTATGCTCCACCTATTCGCGACTTTATTTTCTCAATGTTTATTTTAATCCGCGCGTATTCACATACATACACACTCCAACCGAAACCATGCTGCTCAAACATTACAGCCAGGATCGTTATTGTGTGATTTGTGATTTTGCATTACCATTCTTAGTGGGCGCAATATTTTTTACTCTGAACTCAAAATGGATAAAACTAAAAAAAGCGAAAGGTCATCTCCCTCAGTGAAAAATTGTCAACTATTCACGAACTCCACACTGGCAAAAATCAAGTTGAAGTGGCTAAAGATCGATAAATGCCCACAACTACTATACAAAGTATCTGGTCAATGAGGGAGAAGATTTTGTCAAACTACATACCTAACTTTGTGTCGAAAACAAAGCAATGCAAGCAGCGACAGCCAACTATTTCAGAGTATTTTAAATTTTTAAATTCCTGAATAATGTTGCAGTGCATAATAATTCCGAATAAATGCAGTTTTTCTGAATAATATTATTTCAGTGGTACATTTTTATAACGGTTGTCACTTTATAACGGTCTTAAACTGTCGGCCCCTGAAGAACCGTTATAGCAAGGTTTTACTGTATATTTACCTACCATAGGATTCGAATTCGGCCACCGATTGCTTTACAACTGGGGATTGATTGACTCAATCCAAAATCGGTCTCAGTCACACGACCTCGGGTAATTGTGATCAATGATGATTCCATGCACGTTCTGCTACATGTGCAAAATTCAACTAAATGTTTTTAAACTATAATTAAGCAAGTTAAAGTCACTTACAACTTACGACTTCTAGAGAATTAACCTTTAGTAACAATCGGCAGTTGAGTCGTTGTTCAAATGATCACAGTTAGGCGATAAAAAAAATTACATTCTTTACCCTAATTCATGCAATTATTAATGCTTCAAATGAATTTCATGTTAACTTTAACGCAAAAATATAACATCATAAACTAATCACGGACACCCAAACATCATTTGACTTTAATTTACTAACGATCACAATTATGGCACGAGATTAATCACAATTAGGTAACGTACAGTAAAAATTAGACACTTATACTCTTCAGTTGTTCGGTGTAAAGAGGAATCAAAATCTGAAAATGTTAGTCACGACTAAAGCCCAACTAGGTATATTGACTATACTAAGTGACAACATTTACTAATAGTAAGTAAATTGTCTGTCTCTGGGACTAGCACCCAGATCGAAATATGCACCGAAATCATCCGTCAATTCAAAACAATTTGGCGGCGTAAGCATTCGCTCTTCCAGAACTTACGTTTTTAAAACGTTCTGGTAGGTAATTGTACTCACGATTTTCTAAAGTACCTATGTACACTAAAAGCACGGTGGAGTTGAAATTCTATTCACGCGTTTTCATACTTTAATCTCAAATGATCACAATTTATTACGCGAATATCACAATCAGGTGATCCTGATCCTATCCTAAAATAAAAACCTAAGATGTATTCTTAATGAATTCGAGATGTACTTAAATGCACCCAAACTGCGTTCTCGGTAGTACGTCCAAGATGTATTATTAAAACGAACAGATATTTTGGCCTCCGAAATGCGTCAAGTGACGAATAGACCATCAGGGTGATTGGGAAACCGGAATGTTCCCCAGCTTTTTAACAATACGCAAATAAGAAATTTACCCATCTAACGACCCGGGTCCTAAATTAGGGGTCTATCAGCCCCTGTTTACTATGTACATTTTAGTACATTAGTCGTACGCCCATTAATGCTCTGAATTTACCTTTAGTGCTTTCACTGCTAAAATATTGAGACGTTTGAGATTTTTGTAAACCCTCATCGCAACATATTGCTGAGACTGAGACAACATTTTGAGGTAACTGACCGCTCTAGCGAGTGAGAGAAAAGGCCCTTCGGGTATAGTGATTCTGTTTTGGATAACATTTTAATACCGCTAAAATCGCAGTACACCGTCGATTTTCTGGACTCTCATGATTGTTCGAATTTCGGTGACCACTTGGCTAGACAATGTTTTTTGAATAGACACCAAAGAATTCATTTTTAAATGACTTATAATATTGGAACTGGAAGTACCTATGTGTAATGTAAATGTTAAGCACAGAATTAAGGTCAAGATCATTGGTTCAAGCTTTCAAAAGAATTCAAAATCACAAACTTAAAAATTGAAATTAGTCCATTAATAGGAAAGATGGCAAGTGTGTAGCTGCAAGCAAGAAGAACGAGATAAAACCAATAGCTTCTTGCCGACTTGCGACCTTCATCTTCACGCACATGACCTCAATTCGCGAATCGGATCAACCCTGTTCTCAAGTTCTCATGCATCCATAATACACGCTAATAAACGTGCATAAGTAGAAGCGTACATTAGCAAAATACGACGAAACGCACGTTCACAGGCGACCGTATTCACAGCCACCAGATGTGTGTGAAAACCGCTTCATCAAAACTATTTTTTACACAAGACATCCTACTGCAACGGTTTCATCTGGGACTTAATCATTAATGCATCTATCTTTACACATATTCCAGCCACGTGTAAAGAACCAGAACTGACTCAGACTCAGAATTACTCACAACTACCAGAAGACACAACCTTGCATAACTTTGAAGACCTCTCATCTCTTCCCATTTTAACTAAAGGAAATTCCAATAATATTCCAACCTTTCAACCCACGTTTACTTTTCCGAATGTGATCCACCATAATTTCACATGCTCTAATGTTCAACCAAATCTAGTTAAAAAATTCCGCAGCGCAATAATCAAAACCCCGTTCACGATTACACATCTCCTCCACATTGTCACAATTAGAGCGTTACCCTGGTTAGACAAAAGCGGTATGAAAAATGATTTAATTTTCATTAACTAACGAACAATCAAAGCAACACGAGATGAACAACAAGATCAAGGCCTCTACTGGTTTCTTTAACTGATAGGATCATCTGAGTTTTCAAAAAGAAATTGAAAGGAGGCCCTTGTTTGCCGCCGTACTGTACCAGTGCTTGAAAATCGTGTGTGTGATATTGTAATATTTTGTTAAATACAATAACAATATATAACAATTTTAAAGCACAGCCTGCACCAAATATGGCAGGGAAAGTTAATTGTAATTTCCGGGTAATTGTGAACATCCGATATCTGAATGTTTAATAAGAAGCAGAACGGCAAGGCAGTGGGAACCCAGATGGTTCAAATCAGTGAACCATAATGTGTTGCCTGTGTGATACTCATTGCGAAAGTACTAACAGTGAAGAGGAGGCAAACCCCGAAACTTAATTTGCCAGTTAAACTTCCCTTTTAAGTTCATTTTCGCTCTCTTCAAGTTGAGGGTTTTTCTATGTTTGGATCCTTTTTGACAAAAATGAAAACTAAATGAATGCGCTTTTACACTGAAAATATTATACCCGAAATTATGGATATTCGATTTACAAGAAAAACGGAAGTTCGGCAACCTCAGTAGGGAAAGCCGGCAATATCTCAAGCAATGGCAAGGAAATGCCAAAAGTAATCAAAACCGGCCATCGCTTGCTTCATCAAATTTATAGTATACAAATAAATATAGCCTAGTATAGTGCTCCGTACGGGCACAAAAATCGTGTACCCGGACCCGAACTTGGGGCACATCAAATTTGTACCCGAACCCGTACCTGTGGACCCGGTCAAAATTTTCCTGTACCCGTACCAGCAATTTTTCAATGTCCTTGTACCCGTACCCGGATCTGTACCCAATTTTGGACTCGTACCCGAAACTGTACATTGTGTACCCGTACCCATAACCGGGTATATTTTTCATTGAAAATGTTTAAAAAAAATGGAAGTGGCTTACGCACAATAAATGTAGGTACTTACATATTGTGTGAGCTCCCGCATGCAAATCATTAGGCTTCAAATTTATTAACTGCTTAAGTTTTAAGGTTTATTGCTACTAATTTAAAATAATTTTGGAACTACTAGCATATTCATTAGAACATTTTTAGTCAAAGTCAATGTAGCAGCCTAATTTACATAATTTAGCTTTTAATATTGCGTAATTATATACAACACGAACATTCGTATTGTGCTTTAAAAGATCATTATGCACAAACAGATACATAATAATAATACGGCATGAAACTGCAGGAAACATTGTTCAAAGAAAACAAATATGCTCAAGAAAAAGTTTCATTACATAACGCGCCAATTTTAACGTTATTTTAGCAATTTTTTTGTACCCGATGTATTCAGGTACTTCGGGTACTCCAGGCAGTTGGACCTGTTCCCACGGGTACGGGTTCAAACGGTTCGCTCTACCCGTACCCGTACATCGGGTACAAAGCATGCACCCGTATCCGGTTACAACTAAATATTTGGCTAAAAGTTGTACCCGAGTCCGTACCCATACCCGTAAGTAAGTGCCAGTGTACAGCCGTATAGTATGTATGATAGTTTGATTATTGTTTCATATTGAATTTCATTACTGTTATATTCTGTTGCATGCATTTCCAGTTTCTTAAATCATAACTACAGTTAGCCTTAATATCCTTATATCAATTTCTAGAGTAGTATATCGTTTTAATGGTATGTGTTCTGATCAATGAAACTAGTGCAAAATATAATGTCATTGCTAGCTGCCGCTTACTAACGTTGCCTTTTGCACTCACGACAAATAATGAAAATATTTAAAAATTCACTATAGTCACGATTACAGGAGCTCATTACAGTATCCATGCCAGCTATTTTTCATCATTCAAACGCCGTGAGTTAAGAGGCAAAGTGGCGGATATCCATTTTTTATTACAAGCAAAGTGGCGCAATTCCAAAAATCCCTAAAAGCAAAATGGCGTGCTTGTCAGTTTTAGTTTTACGTTATGACGCCACTTTGCTTTTATGAATTTTTGGAATTGGAAAAAATGGATAACCTCAACTTTGTCTCTTAACTCACGATATGCAATAAAGTCGTAGCCAAACTAGGTAGGTACTTCATTTTGAATTTTGAACTGCATTTTAAAAATTATTGCATTTGCATTTGTTTAACTTAAATTGAATAAATCTGTTTTTCTACGGAAACAACGATTGTTGTGATTTAATTGTGGCTTTATTTTGGGTCCCCGGAAGTTTTTCTAAATTTTTTCCCCGGCGTGACTGCTACAATTATTTGTTCATCTAGGTACCTTGCTTTTATGTATTCAATTATCCTACAAACAAGTTCGGATGCGGACAGACCAAAAGAAACTTAAAACGGGTTTTTCGTGTCTATATCGACATGCATAAAAATTCTCCGCCACTTCAAACTCCCTACAATAACTGTTCCGACAACATAATAGCTAAAAAGAAAATTCCTGAATACGGTATGCCCATTTTGCCCTTACAACGCAACCTTGCACCCGATGAACAGAACATTCAAGGTAATGACATAAATACCGCCTGTAGGAGATCGTTCTACCATTACAATAACACATGTAAACCCATGAAAAATATAGGCATACCTATATTTCCCATTCGTATTCCGAGCATTTAAATACCACCACGTTCTATTACGTCAAGAAACTAAACCGTGGAAAACGAATAATTCAGCACTTTCATTTCAATATTGCCTAAATTAGTTTGTTATCACACAGATTTAGAGTTTACGACAATCACATTCACATGAAACAAGTACGTCTAAAAATATATTTTATAAGGAACTACATACATATACTTTATTGAGAGAAATCTAGAAACGAGGATATAAACGCAGACTAACCATTTATGGAAACATAATTGCAACTTACATACTCATCCGGAACAAAAAGGTAGCAAACATCATTTAAATCCTTTCTCCATACTTCATACAAAGCAGACGAAGAAGCTCGTCTACTGCGTTTTGTAGAGTTATGCGTTGACTGCACCACTTCTTGACAACTCATGATGTCCCAAACGATTTATAATGCAAAGCTGTGTAACTCCTATGTGCACACCACAAAACGCTGAACCCTTATGATAATATAAAGCAGAAATTCCACGCCGACACTGTTCACTCACAGTCAATAAATAAGTTACTTATATTCTTAGCAGAAAATAATGCCTGTTTTTCCTTACCACACTGCACATATGTGTACTCTCTATATACGTGAAGGTAGGGACTTCACTCTGGTCTGTCCTGTTAATAAGTACCTATGCAGTAACTTGTGCAAACAAAAGTTCAGAACGGACGAGTTAAGTATACGAGAGTTATTAGGACTGTTTAAAGTAAATAATAGGCGACGTGGGCTTTGGAATGACTACTTGTACCGTGTGTTCTGTTCGGCTACAAATAAAGAACTAATCCCCTATCTGAAAATCACCTGCCGACTATGCCTGCGCCGAACAGACACATTTCCACTCAACACTTAGCTCATACTAAACCATCGCAAACATTTTCACAGCTACACTGCTGCAATCCACAAGTGTACTGCCCAGACAAAACCCCTTGCTAAACCAACGCACGGAGCATTATCACTTAGCTATCTCACTAAGGGGTTACACTTAATATCCCTACACCAACTCAACAAATCCAAGTGCAGCTAAAGCAAGTCTAAATTCAATTCATAAACCACTGTCTTGAATTCTGCACACAATGCAGATACCCAAAATTTGAATGTACCACAGCCACAGCCTACATACATGCTTCACTTCATCGATACTTCTGGAGTGGAATGTAACATCTACAAGATAACAAGGAAAAACCAAGTGAAATAATTCAACTGGTAAATGCATATTTCTCTAACACAGCAACACATGAATAAATGCATACAGACAAGAAAACAATAACCAATGTGTATAACTACAGTCCTATAAATAGGTAGACACATTATACACGAACTCCATTCAATAAATACTTGGCTCTGCAATACATTCGACGATTGAGCATTAATTTAGAATTTCAAGGTTTCACCGTAAGATCTACGACATGAACTACCAACTTAATGAAAATCACAAGAAATTACAATACTTAAGTCATGAAAAAGTCAAGAATATATTGCAACTGCTAATTAAATACAACTCCTCAACAACAAGTTGTATACAATGTCGTGACGAACCGCAATGTTCATGGTGCGACAGAATTTTATCACCATACCCTCATATGCTAAACATAAACCTGTTAACAATATTAATTTTTAAATCGAGCTGTAGTTGTCATAGTATGACGCCTGACCGCATGAACTCAACTAATCGTAAGCTTTCTATTATGTACAATGGGCACTTCTTCAACACCGGTGATTATATGTCAGTACGAGGTACGCACGCATTAAGAGATAAAATCCATCAGAATGGGAATTTATCCTCTGTTTATTGTGTTTTACTATCACCACTTTGATAAAACAACACCAGTGATACCCTTGATATCATTGCTGAGAGTACTCAAGCATAGGTCGCTTTCCGTCCATACACAGCTAGATGCTCCAAATAATTACGTATATATATTAACAGCCTCAAAATGAAAATTGCTGCCATAAAATAAAGCGAAAATAATATTGTCATTTATATTCTATTGTAAATTTGAAGCCTTCCCTTTTGTCTCCTCTCGTCACGATGGCTCGTCAAACGCTTCCTGTATCAATCAAATCAACTGTTATGCATTCAACTCATGCTTAGACCCTCATAAACATACATATTAACAAGCCTTTGTTTGTACTGTACCTACCTGTTAAACATGTATAGGTAACTAGGTACTATATTTATGCCTATCGGCACAACATACATAAGTACCAATATTACTGTAACCAATATAACAACTACATTCCATCAGCTAACTACGACTTCCAGACGGACAATTTCCATTGGACGAGACAAGAAGACCAACGATACATAATGAAGGTGGACTCACAAGAACAAGATGACCAAATGCAAATGTTCGAATCGTTCGTCTTTAATTGGCATTCAACTTGTGTACATTTCAGCAAACTAAAAACCAATTCGAGAACAATATGCATATGCACTTGTCACACGTTAACTAAACTAAATTGCTACACTGAGCGTTCAAGAGCTAACAGTAGGTTGCAATCAAGAGAGCGATTGAAAAACTGTTACCGTCGATAGAAGAATGCAACATTCGAACCGAAGAATTAGGATTTAGAAAGCAAATATCATAGCAACCTTAATTTTACTCTCCAATCTTGATTTATGGTGAGCCTGAGTCAAACCCAATCTCTAAATTCGATAGTGCTACACTATATACCCGTTGATATTGCTTGCGGTGAAATTCTTTTAAGTTTTAATAATTTTCGACTTTTAAATTCAACACATCTCACTAAATTTCCAAGGAAAAGGATGTATACACGTAAAGTATAGAATAGTGCTCCGCACGGGTCCAGCTGTACCCGGGTACTTGGGTACGGGTACGGGTACGGGTGCGGACCCGGGTACACATTTCGTGGACCCGAGTAATTAGTTG
>JAAXYX010002577.1:0-16983 GCA_036851915.1 Ptenothrix huangshanensis
TTTACTTTTTCAAAAAGTGTCAAAATTTAAAAGTTTCACTTTTCAAAAGGTGATAAAAACTCCAAATTTCCCATTTCTTAAACTGGTCAAATGTTCTCCATTTCACTGTTTTAAGAAATCCCAAACACTATTTTAAAAATAACAAAACAACAAGAACCACTTTTATACTTACACTCAAGCTACTCCATATTATAACTTACATTTAAATCCTTCAAAACTTTAAAAGTTTTACACAAAATGTTTCTCTCTCACTCCTTCCTCTTCATTAGACTTACCATTATCTAAATCTATGTAGGTAAAATTAACATGGTGCATAAGGTACCATGTTAATTGGACTAGCATTTCCGACCATTTAAACACTTACATTACATATATAGCACAAAATCTGTCCTTCTAACTAAAATGAATGGTACTAAATACCAGCCTTTTCCATAAAAAAATGTTCTATGTTCTACGATTGCTATATCTATATGAAGGAAATCATTACTGCAAATTAATTAGATTTACAATCTTTCCCGAAATCCAAAATGTAAAAAACAGCACTTGGCATTAAAAAGTCAAACGTCTTTCCATGTCTATGTCAATACGCCCTTGCCTTGCCTAATCCTTATAGTCGTCAGTCGTCCGCAGCCGTCGCGAATGTAAAAGTAAATTATCATTTCATAAAATGAATTAGTCACAAGCTCCTCAGCCTTATCTGTATCCACATCCATCCACACAGTAACAGTAGGAAAAGCATTGAAATTTAAACCTGAATCCAAATCCAAATTCTGTTTCCAAGAACACGTTTCTATGTGGGTATACTAGGCTGATTGCGACTGACGATGAGATTTCAGCTGTGCTTTGCATCGCATTCGCTTATGACAGGCTTTAGCTTGGCTTGGGGAAAGTCTGTCTAGATTAAAAGCAAACATGCTGCGAGGAAACTACCGACAGGATAAATCCCGAATTCCAGAATAAACCAGACAGACGGAGAGCTGGCAGGTGTTCCTTCCGGATAACTCCTCACAACTGCTACTGCACACAGGAACAATTTCCACTCTTTAATTTCCATCGGTAATTGTCTATGAAAAATTCACTCTCTTCCACCTCTTCGACTACACTTATATGAAAATACGAAAATAGTACCATAGTGTTACTAATGTTTACCTACACTGTTAAAACTAAAAATCTTAAAACAGGAAAAAATTGCATTTATTTAGATTTAGAAGGCCAAAAACCTACTCGTGTTTGCATACACAATAATATAATGAACAAAATTTTTTGGATGCATCTAAAGCCCATAAGAAACGCAATAAAAATCATTTTGGGTTGACTTCAAGATGAATTTTTGAAGAATAAAAAATGGCGAAAAGCGGGAAATAAGCTTTTTGAAAATGATCAGATCTAAACTTGCTGAGATAAATAAAAATAATGCGGAACTCGCTTTCGGAAAAAGCTGAAAATAAGGAAAAATTGCCTTTTAGAAAAATTGAAAAATTGAAAATACACTTTTGAAAAAGCTAAAAAATGAATAAAACGAATTTTAAAAAGCATAAAATATATAAGGACACTTTTTGAAAAAGCTTAAATAAATTAAAATTACACTTTCCTGAAAATCGCAAAAAACAAAAAATTCCTTTTTTAAAAAACTTAAAGGTAGTGAAATATGCGCTTTTTGAAAATCTAAAAGAATGAAAAAATGCCTTTTGAAAACCTTTAAGCTGAGAAATATTTTTTTGGAAATAAGAAAAAATGGAAAATACTGTTTTTGAAAAATTTTAAATGTAAAAAGTCAGAAAATACGCTATTAGTAACACTGAAAAATGTAAAAATCGTCTTTTAAAAATCAACATTCAGAAAATACACGTTTTGAAAAAGCGTAGCAAATGGAAATCACGCTTTTGAAAGGCTAAAAAATAAAAATATCTAAAGCCCGATTCCCCTTTTTTGCGTTTTAGATGCTTCACTTTTTCCACTGTAAACCCAGAAGAAGAATGTAACACCGCAGTGCTATATTTAACATCTAACACGCTCACAAAATCTACTTACGTTACACTACACCAAACATAAACAGCGACTGCAAGCTTTGGATTCCTGGTTTATTTGTTTTTTAACATGACTTCCATAAGGCACCATGTTAAAATCGACTACCTATAATTATACACATGCACATATATCTATACCTACCTATCATCAAACCATTACATAGTAAGCAATACTCAAAAGGTTACTAAGGCAAAAGCAGAGTCAAAGTGTGTTTGGAAAACTTACACAAACGGCAAACAAGCACAAATGTATAAGTACCAAATTCTTCTAAAGCAAAACTAACTAGTAAGGCGAAATTATCATGAAGTTAAACGGGGAACACGAACATAATAATTTCATTTATGCTCCTCTTTATTTAGGTAGGAAAATTCCAGTGGAAAAATTTAGCGGAATAATAGACTAGCTAAGGAGGAAGATATAGGAAATTACGCCCCTTTATCTATGCATATAAGCTATAGGCATATAATTATATGTATATACTCGATATAGTTTATATTTTGTATTTGTATGTTTATAAAAGTGGCACTTATTTATGTATGTAAGCGTTGACTTTGGCTTTGGCATTGGCTTTTTCCTTTGTACTTTGTTTGGGATTTTTGCAGGTGGGTATTATTTTGTTGTGTCTTGCATTGTCTTGTCATGTTCTGCCATGTCACGTTGGTGTGGCCCGACTCCCGTGCTTTGTTTCCTGCATTACTTTAAGTGGGATAAAATATCTGCATTCTGTCACTGTCGTTGTCTCTGTCATGTCATCTCTCCATATGTAATCTCTATACACTATACATAATTCAGACTATGTATATGGAGGTGGGCGACTTACTTATTGCTCTCACTGACTGCTGTGCTACGGACTGATTTTTTAAAAGGAAGCTATAGAGGAGATATAATTCTGTCTTATTAGGGTTACGTACACGTATGTAGATGAATTTATAGGTACTATATTGCAAAACTTGACACTTGGATTACGGTAGGCAAAAACTGAAACAAGTTCTTAGCCCTTAAATCTCATGGGGTTTACTTTTGGACTTTTAGATTGTATGTAATCCAATCCAGCCCAATTCAATTCAATTGGATGTCAATTTGTGGAAAGATTTAAAAGACGTGAAAATTAAATACGAATTTATTTCGCGGGCTTTGCAGATGTGTTTTTGATTTGGTGAAAAGGCTAATAAAATGGTCAAGCTTGCTCTTTTTGAATAGCTTCAAAAAATAAAAAGTTCCGAATTTTGAAAAGCTTTGAAAATGAAAAAAATTGTTTTAAAACCATATAAAATAAAAAATTCCCGCTTTGAAAGGTTACGAAAAAATAAAACATTCCCATTACCAAAAAACTATAAGTGGAAAAATTCGTTTTTTAAAAGGCTATAATTACAGATGAAAAATCCTCGTTTTTGTAAAGCTAAAAAAAAGAAAAACTCCGTTTTTGAAAAGCTATTAAAAAATAAATAATTCGCATTTCGAAAAGCTTAAATCAAAAAATATGTTATTGAAAAACCTATAAAAATGAGAAATTCCGATTTTTGAAAAGCTAAAAAAAACTAAATATTCAATTTTTAAAAATAATTAAAATTAATTAAAACTTAAATAAAAAATACTCTTCATAAATTTCAAAAAGTAAAAAGTTATACAATTTGAAAACCTTTTAGAATAAAAAACACTTTTACAAGATCCTACAAATTAAAAAACACTTACAAACAACTTTTCAAAATTTCTCTTCCTTTCATACTTTCTACAGCACATGTTGAAAAGTCAAAACTTTTCCTTTCGTGAATTTCTTATAATTATTTGTATTTTTACCCAATTTTTGCCATTTTCACAACTTTGCAATTTTCCACTAATCTCTCGCTCTCTCTGTCTCCAGAAAACTGAAAAAATCCATGTTTCAAATTTCGTAAAGAGTTCAATATTTCAACCCTAAAAGCATATTTTTGTTCATCAACATTTATGTCCATGAAAAATCTATCACTACCAACTTACACATACAAATTTCTACATGAAAAAAGTACGCGGATCATATTTCTATTTGCATACTCCTAACGCTGTTTTTCCCATTTCTTTAGTCTTACCTTCGCATTTACATTACACAGGATTTACATAACACAGCTCTCGTCTTTATTTCCCAAAGCCACTCATCCCTTCCTTGTTCTTTCTCATATCTTCCATTATCACGATGCCTACATACGCTCATGCAGAACCCGCACCGCAGAATCCTAACACGAAGAAATGCTACTCAAAATGCAATAAAGAATCCAATAATGCTAATTTTCCAACACATACTGCATTACCATATTTATTAATACCCACGGATAACATTCCCACAGCAATGGCAACCCTATCATTTTCCACATATCCTTGGTCTCACCGAAATCCCTTTTTTCTCGAAATAACTACAGAATTATATACGAATTTTTGCCACTGGTCCCTGTATTGTAGTTTAATGCTTACCGGATGCAACATCCTGCAAAATCAAAAGCACAAAAGCGCAAGCAAATGCCACAGCCAGAGCCAGAGCAAGAGCAAGAACAAAAAGCCTGGTAAGGGAAAGTTGGAAACAAAGGAAAACAAAGGGGAAGAATTGGAGCTGGTGAAAGTGAAAGAGAAAGTAAAAGTGGAAGTGAAAGTCAATCGAGAATGAGGCAGTTGTTCTCTGGGCATTTCTGGCTCCAGCCGTTGTGTTGTGTTATGATTGGAGGGAGTGATGGCAAAAAAATGGATTCTAAACAAAAGAATTCCGGACAAAATGGCTGATGTTTTTATAAAGCACAATACAGTCTGTGTCTGGTGCTAGCCGCCCGTTTCGTTTGATTTAGTTTGGTTTGCTGCTGATAAACTTTTTCCAATTTTCTTTGCTCTCGTGAGTCGTGAGGGAAGGGTTAAATGACACAGCAGGGGAAAAATTAAAACTGATTATTGGTCAGCTTTGTGGTTTAAATATTGTGGTATAAAGTTGAAATAAAGAGCCAAATTTGTACATTGATGGGTTTGAGGGGATGAAATAATTACTCGAAAAACAGATTATTATTATTAACGGATTATTTTAAATTAGAAGAGTTTTTACAAAGATGTTTCAAAAAATTGAACTGCTATCAAACGCGGTAATAATTAATCAAATTAAGACATTCTCAAAAAGTTGGGATATATAAATTGTGAACTTTTAAAAAAAGCGCTTAAAATTGAAATCAGACGTTTTGAATAAGGGTTTAAAATAGAAATCAGACGTTTTCAAAAAGAGCTAAAAAGACAAATTGAGCGTGTTTCAAAAACGGGAAAAAGTAAAGGTGAACAATTTAAAAAGTAAAAAAATAAGCATTAAACGTGTTTAAAAACTTAAAAATATAATAGTCTGACATTTTCGAATTTCGCTAAGCAAAGATTTTTGACGTTCCAAAACATGTCGAAATAAAAAAATAATCCACTTTCTCCAAACGATTTGTAAAAAAAACTATTAGTGATTTTCAAAAAGCACGTCAAAAACAAAGAGAAAATTTTAAAAATTTGAGAAGAAAAACAGAGAATAAAAATAGTTTTTTACGCCAGTGTTAAACAAATTTTCAACTATTTCACGGCACTCAAAAACTCAAAATTGAACTTTTTAAGAAGTGTAAAATTAAAATAATCACATTTTTGAAGTACCAGCCACAACAATAAAACAAAAAACTCGGCCTTTTCACAAAACATATTCCGGATCAAAAATTCTGAGTTTCTAAAAAGCTCAAAAATTTAAACATTTACATTCTTGATTCTTTAAAATTGCTTAGTAAGTGCTTTATTAAATTCAATAAATTCGAACTACAGACAAAAAGTTGACTCATAAATGCAAATATTAGAATCTCAATAAAAAAAGTACCATAATACATAAAAAAAAAGTACTTGAATTTATTATAAAGTTGGTACCCAAATAAATCGCTCAGACCCTTCCCTCGTCCATCCTTGCATCACTTTTTTCGTTTGTCTTGTACTTTCCTCTTCAGTTTTATTTTTCTTGACTTGACTTTTCCCTACTGTTCTGTTTCGGACTGTGTTAGGTATTTTCTAGTCTTATCGTTAGTGTGGTAGTGGTAGGCAGTCTTGATGTTGATCCTCTTGCTAATAACTGGTAGGCAGTGCGGGCTTAGTCATGGCATGGGATGGCCATCTCTCTCAATTTATTACGAATGATATATGGTTATGGGGAGGCAAGGGAATGAAGGATTTCACTTGATTGTGGACGACAAACGCTCCGCCCAGATCAAACTCGCAGCCCATAGATCAATTGCTGGGAGACAAAGGGCAAAAGTGCTAAGTATACTCTCGTATCATATATACATACATATTACTGGTCCTTCGAACCGGATCTATATAAATATTATTCTATATGGTAGAAGAAACGGTAAGTGCAAAAATGGAAATAAGGAAATGGAACATAAGAATGGAAATGGGGTTTGTTTTGTGTAGTTATTTATTCCCGTGTAGTTTGTCCTCTCTCAAGACCCAAAACCAAGTTCGAGTAGACACTTTATTTGTAACAGTGTACAGAATTTATCCCACTAATGCCCACTCAAATTTGCCCATGGAGAACAAATAACTCCTAATATCCGTAAGTGTAATTAGTCGAATTAGTGTGTTGTATTAGTGTACCTTGTTTTAAATTTTTAATTTTTCCTCTCTGAATTTTTATTTTTGAAAAAGTTTCAGTAAAAACCTCGAGATTGTTGGAAAATTCCCGAAGTAAGAAAAGTATTTTTACAGTAAATTTTTAACATTTGTGAGAAATACGGTAGACATGCTGGCGCAAAAGTCAAAGGCCGCGCCGGGCCATACCAAAGAAATTCCACAACTCTCTCTTTTCTCTCTTGGTCTTGGCCTCACAGTCACTCACTTCTTTCCGTTTAGCCCCCCATAATTATTTGAATGGAGAGCCAGCAAGTTTCTAATGTATTTATTTTCTTTATTTATCGCTTTTCTTTTCTTCTCTTTTCCTTAACATTCCATTATTTTTCTTTCTACTCTTATTTCCAAAGGATTTATCATCTCTCTCACTTTTTACTATTTACTCCATCCTTCTTTGTCTTGACATGCTCAACATACCTACCAACATACATACATAGGTGCCCAATATAATTACATATATAGCTCAAGTAAATAATTTGTCAGACATGATTCTGACTTTGACTTGTCTTATCGCTGGACGTAGTAATTAATTTACTCCTTATCTCCTCTTAATCTTCTCTTCAGTTTCAGTCCTAAATTCACTGGGAGTAAATATTGTTAAATATGTATACGTAGGTATATAAAACATAACATGGTGCCTTATGGGAGCAATGTTAGAATAAGCATAATTATATAATTATATAAAAAAAATAACATGGTACACTATGCCAACTGCCAACAAAGTTAAAACAAAAATAACTATATATTTATATACATGAAAAAATAACATGGTGCCTTATGGGAACAATGTTAGAATGATTGTAATAATATAAATTATAAATATATAATTATATACGGAAAAATAACATGGCGCCTTATGGGAATAACGTTAAAATGAATATAGGTGATTATATATATTGGTAGCTATATAAAAGAAATAACATGGTGCCTTATGAGAACAATGTTAATATAAATATAATTACTTTTAATTATAATTCATAGA
Organism: Ptenothrix huangshanensis; assembly: GCA_036851915.1. Taxonomy (NCBI): domain Eukaryota; kingdom Metazoa; phylum Arthropoda; class Collembola; order Symphypleona; family Dicyrtomidae; genus Ptenothrix; species Ptenothrix huangshanensis. Next base: position 7,661 of record JAAXYX010002577.1, read on the forward strand.
GAAATTAAATGGTGCCTTATGAGTACAACGTTAATAATTATATTAATCTATGCTCTAATTTATTTTAACATTACTCCCATAAGGCACCATGTTATTTTGTCCTATTATAATTATACTCCATATATGGAAACAGTTACCAAGAATATTCCAAATTCTTTGAAAGACATAATCATGACCATTACCATTAATTATTTAATTCGGATGAATTTGACAGACATGGAATTGCAATGTAAGATAAATATCCCCAGCGTATTTAGGCTTTCACAAGTTTTGTTTCTCTCATAATTGATCTCCTTCTCTTTCTCTACACTCTTTCAAGCGGGAAGAGAGTTCAAATTCCCTGTATTAGTGTCAGTGTCAGTCAAATGTCACGTAATGCTTTGCCATGTCATTTGAGAAGAAACAAGGAGAAAAAGTGATCATTCTATATATGGCATGCTATATATGTATGTAAAGGTATACCAAGAAAACTTTTCAGGAGAATTGGGAGAGGAAATGAAAGCTGTTTTTATTGACTGGTTATGAGCAAGTTCTATTAGGCTTATTTTTACAAGAGCATTTTGATGGATTTCTTTTTCCTTAGAGATGGAATTGCAAAGCGAGCAATATGTAGTAATTTAATATCCAGGTTTGGTTTTCATTCCAATTAAATTTCCTCTGCGTTTTCTTTTCTTTCATTTCCTGGCCTTTGTTTTATACAAATGTTTAAGAGCTCTTGGAAGTTTACTTTGGAAGAATTCAATGGTAGAGAAAGGAAAGAGAAAATGAGATGGAGAATACGAAGGCAGTTGCTAGTAGTTTGAAAATTTGATTTGATTTGATTTTCTATTCGCTTTATATGTATATATTAGTCTACTGAGCAGGTTAGTGGTTCATTAATGAGAAGAGAATGCCAACGTGGCAGTAAATTAAAGTTGTTCTCTATATACTTATGTATGTATGTCGTCTGTGCATGAGTGAGTGAGTGCCTTTCCCTTTCATAAAGATAGACTTTTGTCTGTGTCTTTGTATTTGCCCTTGTCGTTTTAATTCAGCCCGTGGAAATTGATGCGATGATTTTATCTTTTATGTAATTTCTTTTTGGAATACTTTTTCTTTCTGAAAGGTTGAGAAAATCTGATAATTTTTGGTATTCGTAATAATGTAGGTTAAAATATCCATAGAACATTCTAAAACCTTTCGTTACACATCATGAGAAAAGTTTAAATTAAAAAGGCAAAAATTAAAACCCCACTCCTGCGATTTTTGAAAACTGAAAATTATGTTTTCCCCATTCTGAAATTATGTAATTAAAACATGTTTACGAAATTTCAAAAAAGGGAAAATAAAAATTTCAAAGAAATGAAAAATTGCGACACCAAAAACAGTTCCAAAAACTGCTTTGCAAACAAGCCGTTCTTTTCAAAGCTACAAAAGCTTGCGTTTTTGGAAAACATCGCGTAATGAATTTCTATGTACATATTTTTAAAAAATCTCAAAATAGTGCTTTTAGCTTTATTCAAAAACATAAAAAATTAAAATGAACCGCGCTTTTCAAAAACAAAAAATTAAAATGAACCGCGCTTTTCAAAAACAAAAAATTAAAATGAACCGCGCTTTTCAAAAATGTGAAAAATTAAACGAACCGAGTTTTTCTAGCAAATGAAAATTTGAAATGAACCGCGTTTTTCAAAATATCACAAAACGCGTTTTTCCAAAATATTGAAATTTGAAATGAACTGAGTTTTCAAAAAAAAAATTAAAAATACCCCGCGTTTTTCCAAAATATCAAAATTTAAAATATATTTTTAAAAGCTGCCATTTAGTAAAATGTATTAAAAGCTTATGTAAAAATTATTCCGCTTACGAATCTTTCTAATTCTCATATGTATTTGATTTTGGCGCCTTTTTCAATTGTGAATGCTCACAAATGTACAAATCTCCTTTTCCCATTTGCACAGGCTCCTCTCGGTTTTAAAGTTTGAAAGTTAATGGGTGAGTGGAGAAGGAGGACAAATAAGTGGAAGTGATATGGCACACAGATAAAATCCCCGGCCAAGTAACTTTGTACGTATGTGTGAGATAGAATCTGGATAATATGTACACAAATGTTCAGTTTGGTTTTGGTATTTTATGAGAGCTTTGATTACATTTCCTTCTGGTCTGGCGGTGCTCCTCGTCCTCGTCCTGGTCCTGGTTCTGGTCCTGGTGTATTATGCAGTAGCTCTATTTCAGCTGTTTTATTCCACAATCCACTTTCATTCTTTTAATGGCATTTGCCGAGCATAATTTTATGTGTGTTCCTATCAGATACTCCAACCAATTCCGAGAGTCTCCCTTAACCATCATTTTAAATTTATCGACTGGCTCCGTGCTTCCAAATTACCTTTCATACATGTACATATAAACACACACACACACGTACTTACAAATGCTCGTGTAATCAAATGAAACGAGAGCAGTTTCTCAAATGCTATTGCTCCGACTACGACGCCGACTATGACTACATTCTGCAAACAGAAACGATCGTCATCTAAACTTTCGAAAATTGAAGAATATTTTTATAATGTAAATTTAGGTAATGGTAATAGACTGTGTAGGAGATTACTCGATTTTTCGGATCAGTGTTTAAAAGTGCCTAATACATTCTTTACAAGGTAGCAAAAATTGTAAAAGCACTTGAAGAATGTGTAAAACGCTCTATAAATGCAGTTATTAAAAATGTAAAACGAGTCAAATGCTGTTTTTTAATGCGGGAAAATTCAACAAACATTATTTTTAAAAAGCAAAAAAACTGTTCAAAATCAACGATTTTTACAAAAATAAAAAAAAATTCAACCCAATTTTCTAGCCGCACTTTAGGATTTTTAAAACATTATAATTATTTACGAGCAGTTTTAGTGGAAAAAGTAATTTCTGCGCTTATAATTAAGATAAGCGTTTGTAGACCATGCACACGGTAGTAATAAAGAGGAAATAAAATCTGATCGAAAGAGAATACGTACTGCTCTAATTCCATGCAAAAATAATTGCTGGGTCGATATCCTAATACATTTGAAGCTACATTACATCGCTATGCATAAAAAATACCAGACTACCAGATTTTGTTATTTATACCCTTATAGTTGAAATTTGACATTTATTTTCCCCGATATTTGCCAGACACATTTAATCAGTACACATTAGAAACTGTACATCTTCATCAATTGATAAAAATTGCATAAATAAAATTTGTCTAATATGCAAAGAATAATTCGAAGCTAATTTTTTATCCTAAAGTTCTTCCTATCTCTAAAACTTGTATCTTCTAATTGAATTTAAGATCCTCATTTTAAGATTGCTCAGTTTTTTCAGTGTATGTTTTCGGCTCAAGCGGAGATTATACAAATAAGCTCAAGAGTAAACTCTGGCTTATCCACTAAAGGTTAAAGTACCTAGAAGGTCGTTTCTGTTTGAAATAATTCATGTGGAACAGTAACTCAAAACGAGAATCGCAATTATTTCTTTTTCCAATAATGTTTCTCCTGTGGCTCCATTCTCCTCAGAATTGGGCCCGATGGTAGCCAATATGTACTTTTGGTCCCGGGAGAATTTGAATAAATTATAAAGAGTATTTTCCTATTGATTTTTGTTTTCGGCACACAATCATCTACTTCTTGTTCTTGGTAAAGGAAATATTCGCTCCAGCAAAATATTGTATCTCGAAAAAATTCCATCTTTTGAATTTTTATATATGTAAATATGTATATGTACACTCTTCAAAGTATGATCTTAAAATTACCATGTGTAATCGTCTACTCATTTATGATTTTAAGATTGAAACTTCCGAGGGTGTACAAACAGGTTTATTAATTTCCTTATGTGTAGCGTATTTGGAAGGAAAATTCATCTCTTGAGGATCAAATTGCAATTTTGTAAAATTCTGCATTCTTTTCCTGATGAATTTTCTTCTGTTTTGCAGTTTCTATTTTCTATGACCTTTGATCTTTCCGCCAAGTAATTACGACTCCTTTGTGTAAAAGTAGTTTATTAAAGGAAATAAATTGCAGCAGTAAGTAGTAGTTGGAAGGGAAGTAGTTACTCATGATGTTGATATCATGTTGCCTAGTAATTACACTCCAAAAACTGGTCTATCTTAAAATTATTAAAAATGGTAAACATTAACACTGGAATAAAAACACTTTTCGTAAAGTGATATGTATTTTAAATGCGTTTTTAAAATTAGTTTTTTGATATTTTTGATGAATACGTTTTTACAGTGTATGCACATGCACAGCAAAAGTGTCACAGAGCGGGAACATGGATTCGTGTCAGTAAATTTTTTTGAATGAATGTTGTTTTCTCTCTCTCTTTAGGGGTTTTCGAAACAGTTCATTTTTTATTTTCATCACCTTTTCAAAAATTACCATTTCTTAAGGTTTAACGCCGTTTGAAATGCTCCAAGTTCTCTTCCAAACACGTCTCGAATTCTTAAATTTGCAGCTATAAAAATACGATTAATGCACTTTTTCTCTCACTTTTTTAAACAAATTCGAAGTATTTACATGCTACTACACTTTCTTAAATATCTCCCAAACATGCTTTGCTTAAACTAAAATACAATTCAACGATAAGAACTCTCCAAAAAACTAAATATGCCGTGCAAAACGTAATATCTTTTTCGTCACGTAATGGGAAGTTTCGGAGGATGTTAAGTTTGCACGTTTGACGAATACCTATATGTATGAATCTTAAAAACTAAATTTAAGTCTATAAGGAGCAAAATTAAACTCTATATACTCTTGGTTAAAACTGTGTTGGGATGTAATTTTACTGACTATGAATGAGTCGTATCACTTTTGCGTTGTGTAACAGTAACAGTAATAGCCTGTGACTTAATAAAGTTTTCTCTCTCTTTACAAAATTTTAAATTAGCTCTTGGGACGTCTCTTCTCTTTTTACTTCATTGCTTTAGTATCAGTATCATCCTAATCAATAGATGACTCCATTCTAAACTTTATTAACTCGATTTTATTATTAGTCTCGAAATACTCACTTGACTCACGTGGATTCTAACAAGGGAACGTCATCACATGCTACCCTGGAATTTTGTCAAAGTTGACAAAAACTTGGTCACTTTTTACTAGTAAGCTCTTTACGAGAATAAAAGGACTTTTAATAAAACGGCAATCGAAAAAATTCAGACGCTTTGGAAAAACGTAAAAAATATATATAAATGCTTTCAAAATAGGTAAAAAACAGAAAATTGTGACTCTTTGAAAAAGAGTAAAAAATAAAAATTCAGACGCTTTGGAAAAACGTAAAAAAGATACATAAATGCTTTCGAAAAAGGTAAAAAACTGAAAATGGTGACTTTTTGAAAAAGAGTAAAAACTGAAAATTCAGACGCTCTGGAAAAACGTAAAAAAGATACATAAATGCTTTCGAAAAAGGTAAAAAATACGAAAATTGTGACTTTTTGAAAAAGAGTAAAAAATAAAAATTCAGGCGTTTTTTAAAGGTGTAAAAAATGGAGAATTTTGGAAAAGTGAAAAAGAAAAAATAGGGACTTTTTTTTAAAGATAAGGTAAAAAATGCATTTTGAAAAAAGTGCAAAAAATAGAAAAGAAGTTTTGAGAAAGTGTAACAAAAATCCCCGTCAACTTTGACCGATTTCCAAATTAACTTACATATAAAAACGTTCCCTTGTAAGTTCATAGCCCATGCATTGAACGCCAGGCCAGAATATCTGTAGAAGAGTTGCTCAAGAATTGACTTTGTTTAGTCTGTAAATGCATTAAGTAAGTTTGAATTTAAATACATATCAAGTTTGGAGCATTATCCGGAATTTCTCTTGGTCTTGGTCTTTGTGATTGTCGTTGCCCTCGACATCTTCTCTTCCTTATTATTTAGTTAGGTAGATTAGTTGCAAGTTTCCAACTTGTTTCTGGTTTCGGTTTCGGCTTTCACTTTCTCATTGGCTTAGACTTCTACTTTACTTTCGTCCTGCTCTTGGTACTTGCTTCGAGCAGAAGTAGAGTAGGGAGAAGTTTGTGATTCGGTTTAAATACCTTGGTTTTGGTTCCCCGAGCTCGGGTCCTCGTCCTGCTGTGCTTGCCAGTTTAGTAATTAATAATAGACGTGTATGATTCATTTCATTTCATATTACTTCCTTCCCTTCCCTTCCTTTCCCTTTGCTCTGTTTCTCCTAGTCCGTTGGATTCGAGTCTTCGAGTGTGCTCGAGTGATTCCTGGAAAAGAGCTGAGCCAATAATCCGTCCACTATTCACCTACATACATATCTGATTTACACCCAATTCCTAATTTATTGACTAACGAGTGCTTCAACCACAAATTCCTAATTTAGTTAGTCTAGACTTTCAGTAAGCATTTCTTCATTTATGAGCTATTTATAGGCTTTCCATGTAGGTAAATAAGTGTATGGACTGTCTTCCATTTTTAATCATACCTTGTGCTAAAATACAAGTTTCTATAGCGCACGTGGAATGAGATAAATTGAATTGTATTTACTATAAGAAATTTTAATGCGGCAGTTTTGGATGAATTAGGATTAAAAGAGAGTGCAGATCCATAGTTGTTTGGAATTGTTTGCTTACTTTATGAAATTCTGGGTTTTTTTGAATTTGGGGTTTTGGGAGTTTTGGAATTTCTTGGATAACTGATCAAATAAAGTTTTGAATTTTTTGATAAAGTGATTTCAGTAAATTTTGGATGTTTTTGAAATGGCGATTTTAAAAAAATATAGACGCTTCAGGAATGGTCAATTTGGGAAATTTTTAATGTTTTTGAAATGGCGAATATGAAACTGTGGGTTTTTTCAAAATGGCGCTTGTAGAAGATTTTGGAGTTTTTAGAATGGTGATTTTAGGAAATTTTAGATGTTTTTGAAATAGCGAATATGAAATTGTGGGGTTTTTAAAAATGGCGTTTTTAGAAGGTTTTGGAGGTTTTTGGAATGGTGATTTTAGGAAATTTAGGTCGTTTTCGAAATGGTATTGTATGATGTCTTGTAGGTTTTCAAAAGGGAATTTTTGGACTTTTTGAACTTTTTTGGAATAGTGATTTTAGGAATTTTTGGATGTGTTTGAAATGGCGAATTTTAAATATTTCTGGTTTTTCAAAATTGCTTGTTTTGAATTGTGATTTTACGAAATTTTGGACGTTTTTTAAGTGGAATTTTGAAATTTTGGGGTTTTTCGAAGTGGTATTTTTGGAAATTTTTAATGTTGTTGGAATCGTGATTTTAGGAAGTTTTGGAAGTTTTTGAAACGGTAGAATATGAAATTTGGAAGTTTTTAAAAATGGCGTTTTTAGTAAAATTCAAACTTGTTTGGAAGTGTTATTATATAAAATTTAGACCTTTTTAAATAGTCATTGAAAACTTTGCACTTTTTTGAAACAGTTTTTACACCTACATAATTTGGACATTTTGGAAATAATGAATACTAGTATATGAAATTCCATACTTTTTGAAAACACGTAGTATTTTCATGTTTTAAAATATACTATTATAGAAAATCACGTTTTTGAAATAGTGTCTATGTACATTTAGTTTTGAAAATAGTAATTATTTACGAAAGGTACTTCCTATTTTGAAGTAGACTGCATAAAAAATATTCGTCCTTTTGTAATCGTCCTTTAGCAATTTTATACTTTTCTTCAAATTCACCACTATGTAAATTATCACGGTAATGGATTTCCATTAACTAAAAGCAAGCTAACGAAACAGAGTAAACAGTTTGTGTTTTTTCATTCCTTCTCCCATGCAATATGTACGATACGACACACTAATGCCCAATGGAAACCATTCCAATTTAATTCAATCCCATTTGCTCTCAGGCCGCAATGTAATTTCACTCGAACCAAGGACTCAAGAACTCAAGGATGTCTACGTCTACGTCTACTCTCCCTAAAATCACCATCATGCGTTGATCATTATTTCGTGAAAGGGATTTAAATTGTGCACTTGATCGCAATCACCTCATATAGTGTAGCCCAACAGTTGTAATTTTCTGTAGTGTTGATTTCCGCCCAGTTTGAATAGTGTTTGAAGCATCGTTTAATTTAGTTGAGCCAATGGAATTATTGAACAAGGAGGGAAATTGTAGAATGCTTGGGTAGGTAAATCTTACAATTGTTCAGGGTAAAAGGAGATTACCCAATAGGCCTTGGGCAGGGCGAGGAAAATGCAATTATTTCTGAGCTTGATGAACAAAGCAATAAACTTTCTCTTCTATGCTATGCTATGCTATGCTATGCCATGGTAATCCAATGAACTTGTCTGGATCTTGTTCCTCTCCTCTTGTGTAGCTGTCAATTAACAGGGAAATTGTTTCGCTGAGTAAAGTTTCTCTTTGTGCATAGATGCATAAGTAATTAGCATGACTTTGTCTGCAGTCTAAAGTAACAGTGGGCACATGACACGTGGCTATGTGAACACATGTGCAATCATTGCATCACTATCACTGATATTCCAAATGTAAATCTTCACAATGGATTCTGGATGAATATTTGTAATATAATGTGTTACGTAATTTCTTTCGGAGTAAAGTTCTGGCCTTTGGGTAGTAGTAGGTAGTAATAAAAGCAAATTTATCGCTAAGGTCATTAGGCAATTTTTGAACGAGAAAAGTAACGAAATAAGTAAGAAAAATTGTATTGTACATAGAGAGGAAATAAAGAACAAAAATAATTAGTTATGCACTATCTAATGTTTAATAAAGCAAGGGAACGTCTCGAACAGTGCAAAAGGAGTCAAAAAGGGATATTTTTATATGGAATATAAAACGAAAAAAGGAAGTGAAAAATGGTTTTCGTCAATTTCTCTTTTGAAAAGACGATAAAATTAAAATAAACAGTTTTTGAAACGAGCAAAAATCTAAAATGTACATTTTTAAAAAAAGACAAAAAATCAAAATAGCAAGTTTAAAAAGCAAAAACCTAAAATTTACATTTTTAAAAAACGACAAAAAATCAAAATAGCAAGTTTAAAAAGCAAAAACTTTTAATTTACATTCTTAAAAAAAGACAAAAAATCAAAGTAGCAAGTTTAAAAAGCAAAAACAGACAATAAGCAATTTAAGAAACGAGACAAAAAAATAAACTTGACACCTTTTAAAAGACGACAAAAAAAGATTTGAAAGCGAGCGAGTTTACATTTAAAAAAAGACGAATAATGAAACTAAGCAAGTTTAAAAGAGAGCAAAAAAAATTGAAACCTTTTAAAAACTCGAAAAAATTATAATAGCGGGATACCCAATGCCTTACAGATCTTACGGTTTCAGTTCTTACAGTCTCGTTGGCATGGAGAACTATTGAGATTTGCCAAAACTGTCAACATAATT
>JAAXYX010002578.1:0-16981 GCA_036851915.1 Ptenothrix huangshanensis
TACATTACTTTTTATTATTTGCCAACCCAAGTAGTGCATTTACCAGGTGGGTTTTTGTTTTTTAATTATTGCCTCAGATCTAATTTTGGAGCGAGTCAGAGAGACAACTATTTACTATTTACGTACAGGAGCATAGTGTAGGTGACTGTTTGTATAGAAGCAAAAGTGTCTCATCTGGCACTATTTTTGAAACGTTTTTTGTAATGTGAATATAGTCCTACATTAAGCACAATTCATTTAACTTAACGGAGGCCCTGGTAAATGACAATGCAATATAATATAATATAAGGTAATGTAAGTGAGACTCATATAAAACAGGTGTATTATATGCATACACGTGTAGGTACATTTGCTTCTTTGAGGTATTTCCCTCGAGATCAGGATCATGATTTTAAGGAAGATATGATGGCGGTATGGTAAGAAAAAACATGTGGTTACCGGAATAGGTTTATCAATTTGAGATAAATGTTAATGGCATCCCAGAGGCATAGTTTATTCATATGTTTACGGTTTGCTAATGCATGTCCAAGTGGAGGAACAATAAACAATGCCTGATTTCTATTTCATTACCACGCAATGACCGGACACAAAAACCATGGGTGGGAAAATGATATCCGTCTGGTCGCAACGCTGGTTCTGGTTTCCATTCCACTATGCTATACTATACTATACTATAACTATGGGTGCTCCACATCCGACCTTATATATCTCAAAATGTGGTCAACCCCATCAATATTCATATCAAAGCATCAAAAAAGTAAAAAGTACACCTATGTATGTACCTATGTATGTATTTCATCCCTATACATACAGAAGTATAGTATAAAATATAATAGAATAGAATACCTACCTGCATGTATGTACATTCCATAGCTATATATCTTTATGGCTAAATGTGTATCATATTTTATGAGTTTTGCTTTTCATGTATTTCAAATGTTTTCTTTGTCAGGTGTCTTCGGCTTTGACTTTGACTTTGGAGTTGTCGTGTCTCTAATTAGAATATAAATGTAAGAAAAACCTACTTGTACTGTCCATCTCTATCTCCATCTTCGTGAGAATCATATGATAATAATTATGATGATAGCGATAATGCTAATGATAGTCATAATAATGATGCAATTAACATTGAACCCTAAAGGCAAAATGCCTATGCTATTAGTTATTAGTAATTGCATTGTGTTAGTTCTAGGAGATTGATACTGATGCGATGGAATGCAATGGGATAAGATTTGTGCATTTGATTTCGTTTTATTTTATTTTATTAGATTTGTTGAAAAAGGATTTTATGAAAAAGTCAAGTGAAGCGTGGGTGTTTGACTTTGACCAGTTTGGTTTGGTAAAAGTGGGACACGTTTTTCCCATTTTTACGGGATGAGTCTTACTTTCTGATCACTCGTGAAAGGAAAATCTCATGAGAGCATTGAAGCAAGTGTTATTATTATTATTATTGTATGTACATGTGCAGGTATTGTCCATCCGTCGGACTATACTATGTATAAGTCATAAGTGTCGGTGTCGGTGAATCAAGGGAATTGCAATCATTAATTTCTATGACCTTAATGAGGATTTATGATAGGAATCTCGACTTGAATTGCATAGCAAATGGCTAGAAATTGGAACTTAAATCGGAAGAGAGGTAATTATTGCTATTACTCTATTCCTATTTTTATTGATACCTCACAGCACAACCACAGCAATCTACAACCCAGAAATATTACAATCACAGGACAGTAAATTTAATGCTAAATGCCAATGACAATCGTGATGACGTGACCATCGAGTTTTCTAGACGTGATATATGAAACGGAATGGCGCTTATCGTTAGTTTAGTTAGTAGGTTGGTTTTCGTCATCGTTATTTTCGTTGAATCGTTATTTTAATTATTTTGTGATTTCTTCAAGCATTCAGATTTGTAGGTATTTAAGTCAGTCAGTGATTAGAGAACGGAAAGAATTGAATTGACAGGTTGGATTAGGATTTGGATTTGGAAAAGACTGACTGACTTATTTTGTGCATCAATGTGTACACATTTGTGTTACAAGATAAGATCGATCAACATCAACATTTTTCCTGAAGGCAATTTAGCAATTGTAGTATCAGTCAGTTGTCTTACCGTCAGCAGTCAACAGTCAACAGTTCACCACCTTACAGTACACTGTGGTTTGACATACCACAACAGTATAAAAAAAATTAGAATCAGCTTCAATCTTCAGTATATGCAGAAATGAAATGCTCGAATCAAACTGGGTTGAACATACAAATAGAAATGATGAGAAATGAGCTCACCCTAAACACAATTTTCGATTTCTGCAATTTGCCTTGGGAAGAAAGGTCACGAGGGTCAGTCAGATCATGTGTGTTGATTATTTAAACGGAGAAGATGGAGAATTAGTATGGGAAGTGGACGGCGTGAATAGTTGATGGAATAAACTTGAAGAAAACGTCAGGATCAACAGTTTACCAGACACTCGAGAATTCTAAACACCTCAGACTAAGACACGGAGCATGACAGTGGAAATACAAATACAAATACAAACTACAACTAAACGAAACAGTTGATGGGCTAAATAGGAAATATATATTCAGCCAAGCTGAACTTGACAGTGATTGTGATTATGTATGTTGATTGTTGGTCGTTTTGTTGTTCTTGCTGTTTGCTGTTGTTATGTTATGTTATGTTGTATGTTGGTCGGCTGTTCTTGTTGGTTGAGCAGACATGAAAATATATGGTTTTTCATGTTTCCAAGTGTTCCTGACTCCTGACATATTCAGGTTACCCGTGACATATTGTAATTAATCTTGGATCTTGGAATTTATCCTCAAATGACAAGAATTTGTCATTCTTCCCAATTCCTATCATTCATATTCCGGCTATTTATTATGTACACTGCATTTTAAGGTTTTAATCATAAATTATGATGATGATTCTGATCCTGGTCCTATTTACTTTAAACTTCAGATCAAGGTGACAGTGACAATGCTGCTTGACTTATGACTAATAACGATCAAAATCGACCTACGTCGGTCACACGTCATATCAAAAGTAGTCTACCGGTTCGAAGCAAATGAAGGGATTTTTAATTATTATGCATTAATTATTGCTGGAGAAAAATCATCATCAAATCATCATCATTATCATCAACTAGACGAAGACGTCGATGAAAGTTTCAAATATTGTCAAGACCGATAATTCGTTTAGTAAAATAGGACTAACTGTAAACTTCGCAATAAAGGTCTGCTTTCCATGACACGCATTAAGCAGAATAGCGATTATAAAATTGAAGAAGAAGTCATTTATCCATCATTAGTTTCTGAGGTTTCAAGCTTTGAACTCGAATCTTTTTTTCCACGTTTTTTTCTATAAAAGTGAACGCACCTAACCTGCCTGCCTACGCTTGATCCGTTTTGCGAGAGAAATTTAATAAACGCATCGAACATATATACAACTATAATTACTGGGTTTTTTTCTTTTTTAATGGATTAAGCTAACATGAGATTTATTGGAATTGATGAAAAATGTTGGAAAAGTGATATGAAAAATGTTGAATTGCAGACTGTAAAAGGGATGAACTTGCAAATGAAAGTTCATTGTCACGATTATTTCCATGTCACACTTCACAAGGCACGGGGAGACGAAAACGAAGACGAAGACGAGCAAAGTCAATGCCAAGCCAAGCAAGGTTAGGCAGAATGATGACAAGGTAGAAATCAGCAAATAGAAAACAATGTAATTGACAAATGGATATGTGCAGACTATAATTCATATGATTTGATCTTGATGGTACACGACACGACAAAAGGCAATAAGATGAAATATAGGGAGACAGGGTTAAAAAATTTGAAGAAATTGAGGTTTTTCAAAAGTTTAGTATGGGCATCCTTGTGAGGAAAATCGTGAAGATCAAGTGAAACTCACAAGTTTTGGAGTTGGACGTGAGAGAGGCCAGAGGTCGATTATCTGTATTGGTGACATACAGTGTGAAGAAGAACAAGATGAAGATGAAGGAGAAGAAAATGAAGACGAAAGAACGGTGGACTAGCTGACCATGTTCAACTTGCCTTCCTGCCTGTCTTTGCCGGTTGCCCATCCCTGTCCCAATCTCCATTCTCTCTCTCTCTCTCTCTCTCCCTCCTTCGACTTCTGCGGCCTGCAGTCTTGTTGACCCTGCCAAAAGACCAGGCCAGAGAAAAAGAAGATGGTGAGGAAGAAGGCGAAGGCGTAGCAGGTGTCGTAGTGTCTATCAGTTTCTCCGTCAGCAAGTCTAAAATCATCAAAATTCCAATGCCGATGCCAGTACCGACAGCTTCCCTACATTTGATTTGGATTAGTATTAGTAGTCTCTGACTATATACCTACCTGCGGTTGCAATCACACGATGAAATGACGAAACGTTTGAGGATGACTATGACTTTGGTTATGACTATGAAGAGCCCCATTATTGACGAGCCGAAAAGTTAGGAAACATTGAAAGTATCTGTGTCTGTCTCTGTATCTGTATGCGGCGGATAGGTTGAGGAGGATGTCATTGAAGGAATAAATGTCTCCTGAGTTGGACCAATTAGTAGAATTTGTAGAATTGATACAAGTATTTCCTGTGGAAGGAAATATGTGTATGGAAAGAACTAGGATTTGAGGTCTATCCAATAAGTAAGATGCCAAAATGGATGGACTGAAAACAAGGTTTCGAGGTGATACGAGTTTTGGGTGGAAAGTGCAAAAAGTTGTTGCCATCCTTTAACCCGGAGGCTTCCCCAGTCTGCAAGGCAGAGGCAGAAAGAAGCAACCAGTAAGTATGAAGACCAGAGACATATAACTGCTTCTATGGTGGAGGGAGCTTTCATGTTTTCACATTATACCGTTTAGCGTATGCATGTATGTGAGTAAGTAAGTCTTGATGTATGTAGGTAGTCCTTGCACACCTGACGAAGATGAAAAGTGCTGTGGCTGTGTGATTGCCATGCCACGGTGGACTATGTTATGTACGTGTGTACACCGTGCCTGGGCTGTAGGTGGGTAGGTACGTGTGGATGTGGATTGTGGATGTGGACGCTGATGCCGATGTTGATACACCTGTATGTAAGTAAACTATGTTAAAGAGAAAACCACTGGGAATGAAGACTTGAGAAAATCAGCAAGGGAAAATCTATTGAGGAGAGAACAGAACGGATAGTGATCATCATATCACCTGCGAATCGTATAATGAATGAAGATATAGAGGAGAGATAGCTATGCATATATGGCTATAGAGTATGTTAGTGTGTGATGTTGAGCGTGAATAAGAGCCAGACAATAAATAAAGTAAAGCAAACATATGGGGAATGCGAGGAATATGCGGAATATGAGGATGATGATGATGATGATGATGACGATGACGATGACGATGAGGATGAGGATGGTGCAGGAAAGGCAAAGGAATGGAAAGACAAATGAAAAAGACACGGCGGTAAGGTTGAGGAACAACAAGAAAACTCACCTGAGTTGGCCAATTTTGCATGCAAGTACATACGTGAGCCATTGTGAGGGGAACGGGAGGCCGCAGGTCAGCATCTCACTCCGCTCGGCAGTCAGAAGACTCTGCCACTACTCTGTGTGTGTATACCGCCGATATAAAAGCTGATCATCCACCTGTCCATTCATTCAGTTCTTCACTTGCCTTTCTCAGCTCAGGAGATCCAACTGTTCTTAACTTCCTCCGGCAACATTTTCATTGTCAGTTCTTCGGTTTCCCCACTCTTAATTCAATCAAGGTAACTTTTTCATTCCCAACCATCACAATCCAACTACCTTGGCTTTCAGTTCTTCAACTCCAATCTTCCAATTCTCCACATTTATTTTCTCGTGTTTTCGTTTTCCATTTCATTTTTCTCACATTTCCAACCCATCAAAAATCAAAAAAATATCAAAATCAAAACACATTTCAATTTCACTAGTGGTGCTTTCGGAAAGCGTACAGAATCAAAAAATCTATCTGTAGATTTACATATTCTTTGTGGTGTCTTTTGTTGATTTTCAACTATTATTTGCAAAGTCCTCTGTCGATTATTGCAATTATCCAGCACAAAATTGGGATTCACTCCAACTCTGAAAACAAAAATCGTGAAATAATTACCTATCAAGTCTTGTCATTTTATCCAAAATGACAACGTGTCGGAGCTCATACTTGTATCATCTGTGTTCAAAGTCAAACCAAAGTCAAAGTCGAAAAAACAAATTCAAAAATTCAATCCCAATCTGTCAACATTTCAACCAATCCAAGGATTTTGTGGAGATGTCCCATTCTCTTTCGCACTTGAACGATTTATATGATATATACTCTTAGTATTATCCACCGGAAGAAATTTGGATTTTTTTTCATTTTCCTTGTATAAAGCGAAGGAGAAAAGCAGGAGATAAAATCCATTAGAATGAAAATTCTAAGTCTCCAAAACAAAATCAAAATACGCAAAGTGTTCTGTCCACAAAGGGGACGCGATTGTTCGAATAGTCGAAATTCCAATTCCAATTCCAATCTCACTGGGTCTGGTAACGTTTATTCTCTAATACGATCTCATGAATCTAATCTTTACTTTTCTTTGAGAAAGCATACGCTGAGGAAAGAGTCTAGCTATTTAAAGGCATCCAAGGAGAACAGGTGCCTATTTGGAGACACTAATAACCCATCATTGGAGAAAGGTACTGTAGACTAATAGTAGGTGTAAGTAGAACGTATGTATTTTAGTCTTGTGCCGAAAGCGATGGCATCTTCGAGCAAGCTGACTCTTCCTTCCATTCCAAAGTCAATGCCAGCAGCACAAGCAAGGAATAGCAGGAGCATCATTATCTCTATCTCTCTCGTGCTATGCCATAATATCTTTTACCTTACACCTTAAACCACTACCTACTAAAGCAGAGCTGCATTGCATTCTAAACAATTCTGGTTCGGCTAGTAGTAGTGTGAATAATGGTGGTGCAATAACTCGCTCAGACTAGTACAGTAGATAGACAGCTATCTGTCAACCAGCTAGAATTCCGTTTCAACAAAATTCCGATACGAACAATGAGGAAGACAAGACAAGATTATGAGACACCCAAGTCGATTACAGATAGTGGAAAGTTCAGAGAGGATTTTACCATTTACCTTTAATGTATCTGTAGGGTTAAGATTGGCATGACATGACACAATGAGCTGGAATATACTCAACATGTGTGTACCACAGGACAGGAGATATCTACACACAGTTCAACTTGTCTACCTTGTTTGCTTTCGTCACCGTGATAGGAAGACGTGAAGGAATCGTTTAGCCTACATTTGATACGAAACCTGGAAATGCAAATTAGCCAAGGTGAAGTTTACAGGTAGACAGCATTTGCATAGGTAGTTTGATCTTCTCGTACCTACTCACTCCTGGTCTGGTCCTGATCACGAAAACAAGTTCTCACATTTTAGGTTAACCTTTTACAAGCTCTTTCACATAGACTCACTTGACTCTGTGTACACATACACATGCACAATACAACACGACACCGTAATTGTGGCAATAATTGCCAACCCATCCGACTCGATCCGTACATACTAATTAGACATGGAGCTTACTCAAGGAATACCAATGCACAATTTATTCATTTTTGTTTGCTTCAACTCCCTCAAAATAGATGACAAGTAGCCAGTGCAGTAATCTTATGGTAGCATATCATCCTGATTACTATCATCATGTTGATTCTGAGTAGTAATAGTAGTAGCTCCCGTATGAATTTAGTAGTAGCAGTAGCAGGATCATTATATCATTATCATTATCATGTGATGACAACTTTCTTTGATTCCGCATCGTTTAATAGTACAGTTTTAGTTTTTTCCCCTGCAAATAATAACATTTGATCGAAGATATAAAGTTTAGCAAGTATTCAAGTTGACAGTTTCAGTAACCGTTGTTTTCGTATTAAAGTATGCAAATTGATTTCGTAATGTAATATAACAGTCAGTTAATATTAATTGGTCAACATCTCACCCTCTTTCCCTTCCCATGGGGTAATGGTAATGGTAGTAAGTCATCTTTTGTAGATGTGATATAGCGCAAGGAAGATTTAGTCAGTCAGAGTAAGATGCACCCATAAAGGTTAGTGTTAGGAATGTTGTTGAATTCCATCCCATTGGATTGGGATTTAGATTGGAATTTGACTTTGAATCGACGATAGCAATAATTATCCCATTAATTTATGGATCTAGGTAAAAGTTGAGCACGAAATGTGAAAACCTGTAGGTAATCCATTGCTCCTTGTGCAATGGAGTACAGTAATAATATCATATGTATGTGAGTAGTAGTGGTGAATGAGGCTAGGCAGAATGTCAGAATGTTGAAATGATGTTGATCAAGTCGTACATTTATTAGCATAGCTGGGGAAAAGATGCAGACGAGTAGAGAAGATATGGTCTGGTATAGTTTCTATAGGGCTTCCTGTTTGACCAGTTACTAGCCAAAACGAAAACCAACCAACCTCATGTCCCATTTAATCCTCCGACCCTGATGAATCCACACAACCAAGAAATATATAGAAGAGCTAGCAATCATTCCTTTTTATACGACCACTAGTATCCATAGTTCATCCATTAAAGACCCAGACCAAGACCAAGACCCAGACTCTATGGATTTATAAAAAACACAGCAGTAGGTACAGGGTCTCTAATGTAATAACAGGTTAGTTCAAATCTCAAATCAAATCGCATCGCACTCTAGCAGGTTTACCTTTCATCGTGTATCATCTCATCAGCACCATCATCATCATCATGATGCGTGTAACTTGTACATCTTCTCGATGTTTCTGTAGGTCGTCCTAGTCATTTTATCAACAGTATCCTAATAGGTCCTTTGATTTTACAGTAGTAGTTACTACAGTATGCAGTGGGGTGGCTTCAGCCTAGACTCACTCACACTTACCATACCATACCATACCATACCATTTTCAGTCCAAAAAATCACGTCAAACTTAAACTCACTCAGGAGAATAAGATGCTAGGATACAGATTATAGAAACTGATAAGCCTATATCCTGGCCTGGGTGAAGTAATTATATATATATATATCTATATTTATATAGTAGTTATATCTCTTCAAACACTTGATAGGTGTGTAGCTTTTGATTCGCTTATCATGTACGGAGTTTTGCTCCTCTATTTTCTGCTCATGGTTAGATGCTTCGATGCAGACTTAATTGTTCTCGCTACAATTTACAATTTTCGACGTGTGCAGCGTCGTCACAAGAGAGAAGAGCAGATGATAATAGAAGAATGATAGGATCAATTGATAGGGAAGAGTAGTTGAGAGTATAAAGCACTATTGCCAAGTCAAAGTCAGTCACAATAATTAAAAGAGTCACTTAAACATTGGCATTCATTAAAATGACCAAGGAGCTGAGCAACAGACCAACATGATCATCATCATCATCATCATAATCGTGATCATGATGATGATCGACTTGATCTCTTGCTTTGTGTCAGTTATGCCACCGTGCATTGGGATTTGCCTATTTTCAAAATCACACCCAAGTCAAGTCAAAACCCAAAACCAAAGGAAAAGAAACCAAACCAAACCAAACTATAAGGTTTAGTAAAAGAAAAGGAGATAGTTGAAGCAGATAATAAAATCACAGTCAGCAATTATTGTGGAGAGAGAGAGAGAGAGAGAGAGAGAGATGCAGTGGCAAGGTGAAAATTATTAGGCCATGTATGAAGGATGAAATAAGAGCAGAGAACCATGTCCATGATTGCCATTGCAGTGCATTAGACTGCATTGCCATTGCCATTGCCAGGGCCATTGTTACTATATACAAGTAAAGTAGAAATGCCAACATTTATATTATTATTTTTTTGTTCTCTTCTCTTGTCTTAAATTCCTTCGAGTCCACCCACACGTTCGATAGCTACCATACCATCAGGTTTTCAAGTTACTCTTTTCACGACATTAGCCATCCCATTGTACACACAGGTATGAAGGAGATGTAGAGAGATAAATGGGTGCAGTAGCAGTAACATTAGATTGCAATGCATTAGATTACCTGGTCTGGTCTTTCCACATTGTATTGCATTGCATGGTCAACTTTACCTGCTCAGTCCTCCTCGATTCCTGAAACACAAGAGATTTTCTGAAGGAACGTACATAGTACGAGTTTGTAGAGTAGAAAGACTCGTAAATCGTATCGTATCCTCCTCGTTAATGCAGGGAGAAGATAATTTACCGTAATTCACACATTGCTCCTTAACTTTACACAGTTACAATAGTCTTGCTCCACACACTATAGGTATACTCATTGGTCGCTCAATTCTTGGATTCTTGATTCCTCAATCTCGAATCTTGAATTTGGTGGATGTGGATGGTGACAAGTGGAATGTGTGCATTCAAATTACTAATAGTCTAGGCTATACACATGTTATAGTGACTTGACTGAAGAAAACATTTATAAACGTTTTACCTTACGCATTTTGAATTTGGATTCGACAAGGACAAAGAACATTGGTTGAACATCCAGAACGACAAATGAATACGAAAAGGAATTGTGCAATAATACTAACGAATTGTTGACTACGACTACGAACGACTACGACTGAAGACACTTGGAACACAGAGACAGACAGACTGAGTTTCCATTTCACTTTTGGACTTGATAATTGATTGGAGAACCGGAAATAGGAGGGAAACTGTGAAGACTTGCAGGATTTACATGACTAATTACTAATAGACTGTTTCTGTTGATTTGTAAAGATGAATAAGATTTTACTCGTATCTGTCCTCTGCGTCGCGGCTGCTTCTGCGGCAACTAAGCCCAAGACCACTACTGCGGAAACTTCCCGGGGTGGATTCGGAATCGGAACCCATGACCACCACCCTCAGGTGTTGGACGTGAGTCACGGTGGCTCTGGATGGGGTGCTGGCGGTGGAGCCGGAGGAGTCGGTGGTGGTGGAGCCGGATGGGGCGGCAGCTCAGGAGTCAGCTCCGGCTGGGGAAGTGGTAAGAGCAATCATGATAATCTCTGATTTGATTTATACTAACGTCTTAGCTTCCATGACAAGGAAATAACAGTACCAGAATTTTTTTCTGTTTATTCACCCGAATCATCGCCCCATGATTCCCATGGTTCAGAAACTCCTGCTCTCGCTGACATTGTCGCTCTGGTTCTCAACCTGTTGGTGTTGGCTGCTTTCGGAGGACTCGTGTACCTTCTCTTGTCCCCACTTCTCAGCGGAGGTGGACATGATGAAGGATGGGGTCGTTCCAGCACTCCCTACTATGAAGCCTTCAAGGATGGTGGTCTCCTCTCCCGCGTCCTCAACAGCATTGACTACGTCGACACCACTTTCGCCGTCATGAAAATCTCCGGTGATGGATGCCGCAAACGTGTTGCCTGCGAAATGGAACGTGCTGCCGGACGCAACAAGGTCTTCAACTACGCCACCTCCTTCTTCAGGTAAACCTAGTCTTAGTCATAGTCATAATCATTTGTCTACGAACGAGAACGAGAACGAGAATGATAAAAGACTGCTCTTAATCAACGGATTCCTTGTGGTGCTCGGACGTGAGGATTCATTAGGTGTCTAGTCTCGTCCTCCATTAGTATCTTTTGTTAGTTTTACCTACCTCTTACCTCCTAAACAGATGGAGAATGTGAGTGTGCAATTAGCTGACTTTCTAGGTCTGAGGAGAAATGAGGTGACATGACAACGACAAGCTACACCAACACTCACTTGTCTTCTGCTCATTTCCTACTTATTCCCTCAACCTTCATTAGGCAGATAGAGTGAACTAGTGCAACTCACCAACACCAATACCAACTCCTCTTGTTTACGTTCAAGGAAGGAAATATCCACTTAAACCTGTTTCGAGCATCCCCTTCCCCTTCCTTCCTAGACCTACATAATACTCTCGACCATATCTGAAAATTGAAAGTAGAGCACGTTATTGTTATTATCTGTCAGTCTCTGCTTCACTCACAGTCACAATAGTCTTCGCACTTTTTATTGTTTTTATATCGCAAAAGTCACCTATACACCCACACGGGGTACATGTGACTGTGTTGAGGTAGCAGTTAGCCTGTGTGTAGACAGAAGCTCTTTCCTTGTATTAGTTGTAATCGTTTGAGACTGATATTGTTTGATTGCGTTGAGATTGAGATTGACATTGACATTGACATGTTTTGATGGAGTTTGTTTGATGTTTGATTTATTTAGAAACCGTATGCGCAGCATGGACTTGTACAAGGATGCCGTGTTGAGCGGTGACAAGCAAGACGATTGCGTCCAAAGATACCCCGACTGCACCTACACCTTGGTGGACAAAGTCGGAAAGTGGGTCGGCAACTAAGAATCATCAATTTTCCCGTCTCTCCTCCAAAGAGCCAGTAAAAAAATTATGACTTGAATATATATTTTTCTACCTTTTTACCTCCATCTCGATCGTTCCACAAATCCATTGAAGATATAAGTCTCCTCTCTCGATCCTCCCTCAAATCTTTCACACCACGTCGTCATCATCACAGTTCATCGTTCACCTGAACATGAACCTATAGCTAAATCCAATAGAATCCCATAGAATCCCATAGAATCCCATCCTATTCAAAATCCACCAGCACTCTCCCTGTGCTCCTAGATCAAACAATCCACAATACTTGCAACAACAACAGCAACAACCAGAATAACAACAACATTGTTGCCTACTCGGTATACACTCTGTAGACAGACAGACTACTCTAGAACTCTCCTACTATTCTCCCAAAGCATGACGATTTACTCTGCATTCAATTCATCTCTAATTATCCAACCCCACCCAAATACTCAATCACTATCTCCCTCACTTTAAACTATTAAAGTAGCGTCTTTATTTCCCTCTTTTATTTTTTTATAGTCTCTCCCTCCTACTCGATCTTGTATCGGGGATGAGGTACAGCAATTTCGATATTCACACTCTGTAGTATTCTCGTATCATTTCAATATCCCTCTAAATACTTTAACTATAATTCCGTTAAACACCCCAGTATTTATTTATTACCTACCCAAAAGTTCCTTCTATATCTTGACTTGATCCTCCGTTGAATGCTAGGCATACAAACTCAACCAGACGATATCCCCAGACCATCTCGACGACGACGGACCGGGAAAGGAACTTACAACTTGTTGATCTCGTTGTGGTTCCGGACTCTTGACACCTCCTACAATACAATTAGCAATTACTAATAACGCTACATTGACGGACGTATAACTCTTTCCCACTCTAATTTGTAGTGATGATTGACGGACAGATGGACTCATTACTGGATTTTAATTTATTTTTTGGTTGATTTGATTCCCTGTATTGAACGATATTCATCAATTTTCTAGATTCTCTTTCACTACTCTCCACTACAACTGTTCAACTTTTACTATTGACTCTCTCTTTATAGCTGTTGTCTACAGTCCTGTTTAAATATCTAGTTGTTGTCTGTCTTGACTCTTATTACTACTCTCTTCTCAACTCGACAAGTATTCTAGTTGTTTGAACTGCCTGACGACTTTCAAAATAGCATTTCCTTTTCCCCTCGCCATAATATATTAGGTAGTATATTTAAATATAACATAACGTTTGCTGGACTTTTACTGACTTTTTACTCCTACACTACTTGACCCTACAGTGGAGATTGATATTATTATTCATTTGTAGTATTATTATCAGTATCCAGTCTACTTCTCTCTTTCAACCTTCGACTCTTTATTTATTTTGTTTCCTATTTCGGTTTCGTTCTCAACTTCGATTTCGATTTCTACTTGGCCCCTAACTAGGTTCAAGTCTTTAGTCTTTGATCTTGATCTTTTTGATTTTGATTATTTCCATTTTCCATGAGACGAAGGATGCTTAGGGAAAAGAGAATCTCTTAACTTAAAAAAATTAAAGTCTGACAAGATTAATATTCCCCTGCAAACAATAGCAATAGAAATACCTACCTAGAGAAACAAAAACAAAACCTTAACCCAACTCCTGGTTCCAAACAAATTCCTCGACGACATGACGAAATAACAAAACAAAACGAAACAAAAACCCAACAATCACCCATAAAAGAACAAATACCCCAACAAGAACCCAAATATATGCTCAATACGGATGTACTACCTTGTATCATTTACTTACAATAGTATCTAACCCATTGATTTATTGAATCGCGTACACTGCAATGTGATGATTGACTATGAGCCTTTATATTTCCCCTTCATGTCTTGCCAAATGTATTAAGTAGTAATTTTATTTGTATTAATTTTATTGTTGTTATCTACATGACGTTAATATTGTTATTTGTTAATTATTATATTATTATTATTGTGCTCCCAAGTCCCAAGCTAAAACGCATTATTATTATTATTTGTATCCTTATATTATTATATTGTTATACATACGTATCTAAGAGAGAATTTGTTGTTGAATAATATTATTGAGTTGCTTCAACTCTATACATCAAACATACTCACAGTCTCAACCGCTTCTTTCATTTACTCTCATGCATAAGTACTCATGTCTCATAATCATAATCATAATCACCATACTATCGTATTGTGATCGTGAAAAAATCATAACAGCATTTATAATTACAAGCAGCAACATAATTTCATAATTATAATTAGCTTCCAGGACCTGGAGTTCAACTCAACCTTTTAATCCATTTCCATCTTCATTAGTCACTAGTAATAGTAATCCTAATGCTTGGTATCATCATCTGGGAATAAAAAAAACTCTTTGCATAGTCTAGCCCTTCTTCATAATTACTACTTATATTTCTATAATTACTAATAATAATAATATTATCTCGTAACTATTCCAGCCTTCTTCCCACATTCACCTACAGTATGAAAGAAAAACAGTTGCAGATGGTAGCTAACTAATTGACCAATTTTCCTGAAATAATTACAAATTGGGAATCCTATGAAATGCAAAGGAAATGCAGTAGTGCAGTTATGCAATTAATTAATTAGAATACAATGAATTAATTTATATGCGAAATAACATTTTATTGTTGACGTTACACTGACATGACGTAGATAGACATGAAAATGTTCTCGATGTAAAAATCACTTTTTAACCTTTATTTTTCCAAGCACACAATCACACACGCACTCAACAGTTTAGAATATAATTGAAAATTTTATTGTAAAGTTAACATCATCCCTTCCTTCCTTTCCTTGTACACTTTGAACACACTTTCTTATAGCTTGGCTTCGCTTGGCTTTCTTTGTGGAGGTACACCTATTCAGTGTATAAATATGTTAATTTATGTATTTGTGTATACTATGCCATCCTGAGCTGTTTGTGTTAATTATAATTATTTCTACACATTGATCTAGTGCTTTGGGTTGTGGGTACCATACAAGCACAGGAATAACACATGCTACCATACGGTTCTAGTTTTTGCTCTTGTTCTCGCTCTTATAATTATCATATAAAGATATTATACACAATATGTCCATGTCATTTCGTTAGCAAAGCCACAACACACGGCCACAACCCACAACCACTAATGCACTTTTATTCTTCGCCGTCTTCTACATACGTTCCGCTTCAACTCAATTCGACTCATTATCTCCTACTCGTACGTAAGCCGTAAGGTAGGCATTGTTCCCGTGCTGTGCTGTAAATAGTATGGTGATCCCCTTGTCCCATTTCAGATTTGAGGAGAATTATTATAAAACGTAGCTAATTATAATATTAAAATTGACTTACATCTAAAACAGTAACATTCTACGTGTTCATCTTAATTATATGCAATTACATAAGGGTATGTTGCTGCCGCAGTACTGTCTTTTGTCTTCCCCTTCACAGTCGTGTACTCAAGTCATGTAATATAAATAACGAACGGTAGCGTAGACAGTAGACAAGCTCGACTTAGTATATGCAAGTTTACATTTGAAACCATTGTTATAGCTATATAAAATTACAAAATATATAAATTAATTACTTAACAGTCCTTAGATACAGATAATTATACGACGTGTGACTGTGCTATGTGCTATTAACAAATCCAACGTACTCAATTCACTTGACAAATAAATAATAATAAAAGGTTATTTTAAACACTCATTAAAAATCAAATTCAAAATCACACTTGACCTAACAGTTTAGAAATATCATTATGAGAAAATATCATAAACAATAGATAACAAGGAATTAGATGAAGGACAAAAGGAAAAGAATAATTTAACATAGATTCTTAAAATCCGGGGTTTTAGTATCATTCAACGAGATAGTCATGTAATATTAAAGTAAATGCATCGGTGTCTGGTTCTCTGGTCATTTCTCTAGGTTCATTATTTTTTTCAACTAACTTAAAGTTCAACCTGAATCCGAGTAAGTCTGGCAGATTGATGTAATCTGGTCACTTTGATTTTTATTTGATACACAACTACACGTTTTCTTTATATTAGTATTGGTATTTAACTTCCATCATCATCATTATCCTTCTCACCGCAGTACACTATTGAATTTTAAGTAGTGTAGACAAAAAGACAATGCTCTCTCAGCATCCATTTTATCTTGAACATTCATCATATACAACGTGTATAAATGTATAACATAACGAAAAAATTTGGCAAATGTATGTTACAGCTTCAGCTCTTCGGGAAGAGGAATCTTGGCCACCTCGTAGAACACCCTGGGAGAGCAAACAAACAAATAAACAAGTCAAATCACAGTAATTGTCAGAGGAGAAAATAGCAGCAGCATTATTTATTGGCTTAACACACACACTTTAGTGCAGGTCCAATATCATCATAGCCTAGTTATATGCATAGTAGATAGTTAGTCCTGCGGTTATAGCTATAGGTGCCACGATAATGGCAAAAATAAATTCTAGGGAATAGTGATTCAAGTACATACATATGTGTGACATTGGAATATAATTGTGAACTATCTATTAGTGACTAGCGCTAGACTACAGCTAGTTCAAAAATCCTATTCCTTGACCAACTTAGGAAATAGTACTTTGGTTTGGCT
>JAAXYX010002579.1:0-16980 GCA_036851915.1 Ptenothrix huangshanensis
TAATCAATAAATCAGGATTAACAACCGCTGAATGGGTATCTACAATTAAAATGTCAGCTAATGTGTATCCAGTACGATCTATTCCAGGGCGTAGCCTAGACGGTCCTTTGTGCAGGCATTGCACAGAGCGTGAAACCCTTCCACACGTCTTAGGCAAATGTCACAGGGGAGATCTACTACGAAACTCAAGGCATAATGACGTTAGATCAATTTGTGCATACCATCTTAGACAAATCTGTGCTTATCCCTGTAACAAATGCAAAGTATACGAAAAAGTTCATTGCATTTCTGAAGATGGCTCAACTAGAAGAATTGATATTATTTTCTTCGATGAAAAAACAAAGAAGGGATACATTATTGATCCAACTGTCAGATTCGAGATAGGTCCAGATCAAGCAGAAGAAGTAAATCGAGAAAAGAAAGCCATATATGAAACCTGTATTCCGTTCTTCAAGGACAAATATTCTCTCAATAGTATTGAAGTCATTGGACTTTTAATTGGTGCAAGAGGAACGTTGCCTAAATTCTTTAATAATTTTATCGTATTGCTGATAACCATTGTTATAAATCTTAGTTTAGTACATAATTACGTCGACATTTCAAAAATATCTCTGTAATCATAATAACCTTTAATATTTGTATTTGTAATACCTAAAACTAGTTTATATTTTACTGCGTCATGGTGGCAATTACCATTGTAGGTAACAGTGTAATAAAGTTATTATTACTTTCTCTCTCTCCCAAGAAGAAAGTTTAAGAAAAAGTTGGAGATCGAAAGCTGAAGCTGGAGAGAAGAAGGGTAGAAACCAATCCATAATAAATGCTATAACAGACACAATACAATACTCACAGCTCAGAATCAAAATGCATCTTCTTTCTGCTTCCTACCCAGCTTTCGAAGCTTGCAGAAGAAACCCTACCAGAAGTCTAGCAAGATTAATGCCAAGGCAATTTCTACCAAGATACCGTCGTTTCGGAGTAGCTCACGAGCTCAGTTCTTGTGTTGTGGATTCGTAAAAATACAATCGACAGGATTCCGGATGTCTTCTATTTTTCACATTTTTATTCCTCTCTTTTTCTATGCATATTTTATCCTGGAGATTAATTCTCCTCTAAGATAAACCTACGGATGTCATTCCATTCATGTACAACAGTCGGTACTTTGTGGCATAGAGCGAAGGGTGTATCAACTGAATCGTCTCTCTGTCTCTTACATTCTCCCCTTGTTCATCTCCCCAGTTTGAGATGCGCATCGAGATGCGTTTTCATTTTAGAACCACTATGATGCCTGGCATAGAAAATCTTACTTCCTAATTCCTTAAAGGATACAACACAGCCTACTGCTCACTAGCGTTACAAAACGTGTGTTGTGGTTCGTGCACAAGAATTTTTGGACAGCATTACTACAGTAAAATCGCCGTAAGCTGGACTTTAGTGTTCCTTAAAAATGTACGGTTTAGAGAAAGCGAGCCTTATGATATGAAGAGGTAATTACCTTAATTAATTTACATTAATTTTTGTACCTACTCATTTCCACACATTTTCATATCGTTTTGAGCTATTTCAGTAATCTTAAATTCAGAGTGACAAAGTGAACTCTATTAGGTGTACGGCTGTATTTTTTAGCTAAAAACAGCTTCGTGTAACTAATGTATCATAATATAATACAATACTTAACCTATTTAATATACTTGATTTATTTGCTAGCCAATAAGTATTAATATTAATAATTATTAACTAACAATATTTGCCTACTTTAATATACTTGATATAATAAATCAAGTATATTAAATATATAGGTAAATAATAATACATAATAATTATTAATAATTATTAGCTGCTATTATAGTACTTTCAGTTATTGGTCGCCATGGTTTGGTCCGAAATAGAGTTGGCACCAAGTAAATCTCTTTAGTTTGGGCAAGAAAATTAGGAAAAGTCCCGGCATTTAGTAATTTTTGTATAATTACAATAGAATTTGACATATTTAATAGCTTACGGAGTGTAGTAAAACGTAGAAAACATCAATTAATTCAAATAGAAATAATATGGTTTATTGTTTTCCCGAGCTTTCGATTATCAGTTGTAATCATCTTCAGGGCTTTGGCTAAATGGTAATGACATTTGTGGTAACGTCTTAATGTAAGAAAAGATG
The DNA here is from genome assembly GCA_036851915.1 of Ptenothrix huangshanensis. Lineage (NCBI taxonomy): Eukaryota > Metazoa > Arthropoda > Collembola > Symphypleona > Dicyrtomidae > Ptenothrix > Ptenothrix huangshanensis. The sequence continues at coordinate 2,156 of JAAXYX010002579.1, forward strand.
TTGTAAAATCACAAAATTACGAACATATCACTAAACACTAGAGGTGTAACGAGCACGGTACTCGCAGCAAAAACGAGTAACGAGTACTCGCAATTTCATTACTCGTTACGCGCGAGTACTCGTATCATCAAAAACATATACCATAGGATCTTTTCACTCCGCTCAGAATTTTTTTTCAAGTTTTTGGATATCAACGCTATAAATAGTGGCCACTGCGTTATTTGTTTTCATTAAATGTAAAGATAATTACGTCATAATTCTTAAAAAATTAGTAAATTGATTACTTGTTGAATAGCGAGTAATAAATGCGAGTAACGAGTACTCGCGACACCGCCAAGCACTCTTTACACCTCTACAAAAAACATTAAAGCAAAACAAATTAATAACTCCATAAACAGCATATGTTTCCGAATAACGTAATGTACACGTCTATGGAAACAGCAACCGTAACGAGGATTGAAATTTCGCGGACGTGTAGATGGCTTAATCTTTCCAAAACATTTCGCCGTCCACTCATCCTTATCAATATTGTAAATTGTAAACATTGCTCTCACCCTCATGTAGAGAGGGGGAGGCAATGAGCGCACCCTAATTTCTTGAGGTTTGGACACCTATGGTTAATGGAGAAAACCAAATCAATCCAGAGCAAGAAAGCCAAAAATACAACAAGCAATCAATTTGGGTTTAAATCCAAAGTTGGTTGTGAGGTATGAATATATTTATTGCGGCAAGTTATCTCTTACTATGGAAAGAATACGATGCCAATATGTGTGCTACCTCGACGCCTCTAAGGCTTTTGATAATGTCAATCATCAAATATTATTTTATAAACTTCAGTGACAAGGACTGAAAGCTATCGCACTAAATCTATTACGATATAGGTTTAGTAATCAAATGTTCTGCATCAGGTGGGGCACCAGCATAAGCAAACATTTTGCCAGAAAAGGTGTTCGACAAGGTGGCATAATGTCACCTATACTCTTTGCCATCTACAGTGATGAATTATCTTTCAGTCTTAGCAAGACCAGATGGGGATGTAGCATCAACGATACGCCAATTAATCATCTTATTTATGCTGATGATCTTTGCTTGCTAGCTACTTGTGTTGAAGCCCTACAGGACCTGCTTATGATTGCTGATCACTATGCTACAAGTGTTTTTGCCTAAATGGCTCAACTCTCTGGGGATTAAACCTGTTATCTTGTTTAAGTCACAACCCATCTTAATCAATACAAGTGTAAAGTACCTTGGCTATACAATCTCGCAGCGAAAGAAATGTGGTGCTGACTATGTGACAAAGCTAAAATTAACAACCGAATCAGAGAAATGTACATACGTGCAAACATGTTAAAAACAAGATTTAAATCATGCGAAGATACGAAGATCTGTTTATAACATTTTTGTCCACCATATACTGTTCCAGCATGTGGATGCTTACGAAGTCATTGGAAAACAAGACCAAAGTAGCCTATAATGACTCCAATAGAATTGTCTGTGGACACTCTAGTAGTGCTATGCTAGTATTATGTTTGTGCAAAACAGGGTGAACTGTTTCAGTGCTCTATGTAGACACTCTATATTCTCTTTATTAATACAACTCATGGACTCCGAGAACTACGTGATCAGGCTGATTTTTGACTCAAACTGTCATGAACTCTGAACTTGATGTTATGTGGAACAATCTGCTGACCTCCCCTTTGCTAGCGACAAAGTGCGACACTATGGATTGAATATTACAATTCTGATCTGAATTATCGATTCACTCACTTGTTGACTACTAACCTACCCCCTGCTACTAAGAATAATGAATGCAAACTTTGTATTATATGGTTGTCTACTATTACTAAGTACTCTTTTCAAATTATTGTTTTGTATTTTAAATAATATTCTGTATGTTCATAACCCTTCCCTTTTTCTCACTCCTGTGGACGTTGTGTCTTTTGTTGAATAAAGAATAATAGTAATAGAGAGAAACAAATAACTTTATTTCACTGTTGCTATTATAGCAATTGCCATCAGACACAGTAGACAGCGTAAACTATTGTTAGTAAAAGCATAATGATTGTAATATATAGTACATAGTATTTGTTGTTGCTTTGCTTGTGTATATTAAGGTTTTGTGCTATACAAGTGGTTATGAACAATTTTAGTTGTTCCTCGAATTGCCGCTATAATTATATCTTCACTAAGTTTCTGTGGAAGTGCAAATTGTTTTCTAAATTGCTCAAAAAATGTTGTAATAGTACCACGTGCACCAATAAGTAATCCAATGACTTCAATCCTGTCCAGCTGATACTTTTCTAGAACGTATGGAATGCATCGTTCGTAGATTAACTTTTTCTCATGATCAACTTCTTCCGGCTGATTTTCACCTAATTCAAATTTCACAGTAGGGTCAAGAATATAGCTTTTTTTGTACCAGGTTGATAACAGAAAATATCCACACGCCTGATTGAATCATTTGTACCAGTGCAACTAATTTCTTCGAATGCTTTCCACAATTTCTTCCGGAAGTAGTTAGCTTTAATAGATCTGATCTCATTATGTCTCACATTTCGCAATAACTATCCCCTAGGACAAGAATCTAGCACATGGGCTAGGGTTTCAGTCTCCAAACAATGACGACAATGACGGGTATCCTGGCTCCGGCCTGAAAGAGATTGTACTGGGTAAACGTTAGAAGACATTTTGATAATTGATACCCACTCTGAATTAGTTATACCTTGCTTGCATAGGATTTGCTTGTTTCCATTAGGGTAATGGGAGTACATTTCAACCGCTTTGCATTTCTGAGAATACTCACACCACTTTGTGAATTCCTTCTCTCGAAGATGCTCCCGAAGAACTTTCGCACGTTTAGTCTTTTTCTTTTTTCGAAACAATTCATCTGCTTCAGACTGAGAAGTACCGAGAGCTGTAATGCACTTCTTCATTTCCTCTTCTAAGTCTCGGATGTAAGGTACATATTTGTGATCTGATCGAAGAAGTGCCAGGCAAATATTGTAATGTTGTATGTACGTTTCCCCTGTAGTTCTCATTACCTGGAGACCGCTATGTTTTGTACTTAAGTAAATCATTGGGGTACGACTGTCATTGTGTAAACCTATAATATCTTTAACTGTGGAACGAAAAGGTTTTTACAGATCTTCAAGGAATTGCGTAGGTAATTTTTTCAACGGGGCCGATTGCAGGGAGTAGATTACTGTTGGCCAGATATATAGATTTATTAAAGATAGTTTTTGGTTTGCATGCAAAAGTAGAGTACCTGCTTAATGCTGTAAATCTTTGGTAAAATTTGTCATTATTTTTGGTCCGTTGAACATAATTTCATTATTGAAGTCAACTCCCAAGTAGGTAATAATTTCTCCATCTGACAGGGAGGAAACTGCTAGGTCTTTGGAAATAATTACTTGATCCTCACAAATTTTTCCTGATATTATGTTGACCGCTTTAAATGTCTCAGTACTACAACTGCATCCTACTTTTTTCAAGTTATTCATGACGATCTTTGTTAATTCTGCAGCATCCTGTGTAGATTTTCTTACCGTAGCCAAATCGTCAGCAAATCCTATGCCCCCAACATTGCTTACATCACGGTGCAAACTAAAACCATGTCTCCTACAAATGTTATCATCTGCAATTTCGCGTAAAACATGGTCAATAGATAAATTAAAAATAATCGGCGAAATTGGACTCCCGTGCATAACGCCTTTTCCTAATGAAATCGGCTCTGTAATTTCATTTTTTGGAAGAAATGATATAACGCTAAAAAGGCAGATTTTTAGACCCCTCTCACCCTCTGTCACGCTAATTTGGAGATTTCCTAACGTTAAAGTTCCTGGCTGTCACGCTAAATTTCAACCCCGTCCACCTTTGTCGGCGAGACATCATGTATCACCGCTGCCTAATCGTACTAGTCTAAAAATCTAAACTTTTGTTACAAGTTTTTAACGCCGCTTTACTTGCAGAGTTATGCGCTATAACTCATGCATTTCAATCCCAAACCACAATACGCACAACGTTTATTAATCATGAACGTTCACAATATCGCAAACAAGGTAGTTTGACTTACACCAACTTACCATAACTTTACGTGTTTATACTTGTGAGATACAATTCCACGCCGAACTTGTACAGCGTACAGTAAAGCAAACTAAATAAATGTTTGCATTGTAGTAAATTTTATGTGCTTTCAGATTTTTAGCACTTTTAAGAAGCACATGAAGGCATTTAGGCCTTTAAAAATAAAATACCAAAAGTTCGAGAGTCAAAAGTATACGTGATTTCGTGCACTTGATAATACTAATCATTTTTTTATCCATGTGAGCCTGTCTAGAACCACTGTGGTTGTTGGGGATGATGTAATAAGCTGTTATTTGTAGTTTTTTAATAAAATTTGATTATTTATACATAAGTAGAGGTCCAGTAAAATTGCAGCTAGAAACAATCTCACACCATGTATTAGTATGGGAAGTGTATTTCCTTCCCAGCGACTGAGGTCCCAACTAAATTCAATATTTCGGCTTTTACAAGTAGATACAGACATTTATTACTCAAATAAATTATTGACACACCAAAAAAATTTAACTCACATAACAGCCATAGGACAAATTTACAGTTGATGCATTGGATTCGTGCCTATGGTATTACACGTACGTACGTATATAAAACATGGATTCAATTTTTAGTATGTGGTGAACAGGGAACTGCTTTTTGTCGGTAAGTTCCACAAACATACCGACGAAAATTCTACCTGATGAAGGACAGTCAGGCTGTTTATCTTCAAGCATTTTTGACCTCCTTCACCCATTTTTCATTAGTTTCCTCAGGGCCATGATCTGAGTGCAGACAAGAGACACCAAGATTAATGATTTGACCAATTTATAATATTATTTGGGTCGTTTGGAGCGAGTTGGGGATGAAAGGCTGTCTGGGAATTCAAGTTTATCACACTTGAAGCGTGTCCTCGAAGACCTTTCAGTACCCCTCCTAACTGAGAATCCACTAATGCTCATATTTCTACGACGCGATTGACTAGAGCTGTTTTGCCTACACCAGCATTGCTACTACGAGCAGCACTATTAAATAATTTAGAAATCACCGCTACTTGTCCAGGTTGGACGGTACTAGGACTATTACCTACTACTGACACACAAGAAGGGGCAAAAAAGGTTGAAGGAGAGACTGTAGGAGGAATTCGGGAACGATTCGGTTCCTCGGCCCTTGTTGGTTCTTCATCTTCATCGGAGGAGTCTAGAGGGTTACTCACGCGACTTGTGCCAGGTCTCACTTCAATGGTCGGATTTTCAGCTGGCGACGGTTGGTTCAACGAAGAGCTTATCACGGCATGAAGGGATTAACGTATGGTTCTACTCCCCTCCTCGTAAAGGCGCCGTCCCCGCGACTAGCCGAGTCGTCAGGCGTAATGGAGGGTGAGCGATTCAAAGATTGGAAGCCTTCCTTAGAAAGAAGAACTCGACGACGATGTGTATGAGTAAACGGAGAATGAGAAACCGACTCCTCTTCAGGGGAAACAGATTTTACCGCCGAGTCTGAATCACTGTCTGCTGTGTCGGAGTTGAGGGTGGCTGCAGCGGGATTACAGGTAGCATCGCCAATGTCGTCCGGCTGTTCGAACCTGTCAGAATCCAGAAATGGATCATCATCCTCATCTGAAGCACTAGAGGGGCGAAATGGGCATTTGACCTCAAACCTTGAGTCCGATTTGACCTCCTCGAGGTACGTAAAGCTGAATGTGATGAATGATGAGTGGATCTCGTGTGCGGTGGAGATGGTGCAGACTCGGGTTCCAACGCTGGAGTGGCCCAAAGTGAAACCGAATCTGGCAAAAGGGGAAGGAAATATAAGGATGAGGAGTTACTTTGTCCAGGATAATGGGCGGAAGGATAAAGGACGTCTCTGGTGGTCTGTAATCCAAAATTAGTAGAATTAGAACTTTAAGGTAATTTTATAGAATAATTAATAATGCTTATTGTCTCGTCTTTACGAGTGCGAGACAGTTTCAAAGGCGTTTGACGATCTACCACTTTAGTTAACACAGTTTCAACGTCACTTATTTCATCGCATGGTACTGGTCTTTCCATTTTATTGGAGCATTGTGCATCTTTATCTGTTCCACATAAGCGCGACACTTTTTAACACCACTAGGATTCACTTGAACAAAAGTATTATCACCCGTAATCGCGTCAATTATATAAGAACCAACAAATTTCAGATTAATTTTCCAATAGAGACCTGGTTAATTCACATCGTTTACTAATAGCACTGGATCACCTACTTTGAACGGGTGGGCAGGATGTTTGATAGCGTTTCTTCGCTCGTTTCTCCTGAGCTTCGATAGTATGGTCATTCACCGTGTTGATGTGGAATGGTTGAAACGTCTAGAGCTCCTCAGGTGGGATCGGAGTAAAGGGGTCAAGAACTTTAAATCACAAGGTAAGGTTGGTTCTCTAAAGTGAACAAGAAAATAAGAGGAATAATGTGTAGTTGCGCTGACTGTAGCGTTGATATAAAACACAGCCCTGTGGAGCTGTTTGTCCCACTGCGTAACCCTTGAGGAATTTATTCGTCTCGTCCTTGAATAAAGAGTTGTACCTTTCCACGACTCCTTGAGCATGGTGATGCTAAATAGTGGACCACAATAATTTTATACCTTGTTTTTGAGACCAACGTCTAAACTTCTTGCAGATGAAATGGGATCCGTTATCCACGGTGAACGTGACTGAAGCAGAGTGTACATGTTTCACGTGTTTCTCCAGCACGTCAATGACGGTGTCAGTTGAAGTGTCACGAGTTGGTACACACATATAGTACCTGGTTGTGTTACACACAATGGAAAGAGCGTGTCTGTTATCTGAAGCAGTCGAAGGGAGTGGGCCAATGAAATCTATAGCAATGGTATGGAATAACTTGTCAGGTGGGGGACGGGGTTTTAACGGTCCGTATGTATTCACAGTGCGGCGGTTAAAACGCTTACACACGGTACAATGTTTCACGAAGAGTTTAATATTGTGAAACATCTTAGGCCAGATATTACGAGAACGCAACAGAGTCCACATTTTAAGTACACCATGGTGTCCACCCGCAATACTAGAGTATACGAAATTAAACACTTTAAATCGGTATTTAGCGGTAACACACAATTTCCAATTACGATCATGAGTCATCGATGATCAAGACATCGTAGATTAACGCGTATGACTTCCAAAATCGATGGGTCACGTAAGCGTGTTTAAGTGGAGGGAAACTGTTTATTATTTTACTCAGTTCAGGTTTTGACGCCTGCAACTGTGAAAAATGTTGAAAAAGGGGCTTGTCGTCTTGTAATTGCTGGTGGGTAATGCCTGTGAAATGGAGAAGTTTCTTGACAATGGGATTTCTGCTGAAAAAGTCTACGTGTTATATCTGCTTCCCAGCAGTGTAAACAATTTCAACCTCTGCACTACCAATCTGCTTAGCCCACCGCACAAGTCTAGAATCAGTTCCTTTGAAATTCACCAACCATCGTAGATTTTAATGATCGGTCTGTACAGTGATTTTGTGATTCGTACACATCTCAGAAAAACTTTTTCAGTGCTTTCACTAAACACATACACCCTTCTCAGTCGCACCGTAACTTAATTCGTTTTAGGCTAACACACGAGAATATTCAATTGGTCTATGGGATTCACGATTTACACTTTGAAAACAAATGGCACCGATTGCGTAACTGGAAGCGTCGCAATGAATGAATATTTTTCTTTCTGGATGAGGGTAAGCGAGAGCCGGAGTGGACGTGAGAGCAAGTTTCAACTGTTCCCAAGGATCATAGGAAAACTCATTTCACTCGAATTCAATGTCTTTCTCAATCTTTGGGTCTTTATTGGTAAACCTATTAAGAAGGTTGACAACAATTGCTTAGTTTTTGATGAAACGCCTAAAATAAGGCGTCATGCCAAGAAAACTTTGGACGTTTTTGTGAGATTCTACACCGATGTTTGACAAAACACGATCAAATCGTGATTGTGTCAAGGGGACTGAAAGTGGGTTATTTTCAACATGCCACTCAATAACTAGATCATAGCATCGACACGATGTGAACGCACAGAAGCAGTTTCACGATAAATTGCCACGATAAATCTAACTTAAAAGGACATTATGAAAGTACATAGTCACAAAAAACTCAAAGCAGTCACAAAAGTTAATAGTCGCTCCACTGGGGATTCTTAAATTACTCAGGAGTGGGCTCACGGACAACCGGTTCTTCGACAATCGTGGGGATTTCTGGAGATTCCTGTCGACGAGCAAGAATTAAAGGTACGACTCGAAGAAGAATGGTTGGTAATTAAAGAGACAATTGGCACAGTTGATTTTAACACACAAAATGAAAACGGATGCCTCGTTAGTACGCTGTAAACGAATGCGGTCAAGCAATTTAGCAACTACAGGAATTGCCAAAGAGGAAATAGGAGTAGGGGAAAATACCACTCAATGGTTGTTTCGTTTTCAACTGAATCAAAACCAGACGTGACTAGTGCAGAGTCATTGTTCACTGATACAAAATAAATAAGTCTCATTTTAAGGCATTTTAACATTTTGAAGTTAAAGTCAGTAATAATGTTTATAATCGGGATTAACTTTTCTGGAGAAAGAGTTACAAAGTGACACTTGTTCGAACGGGCACTGATTGCAATTTTCGTCGACGCAGATGATGAATGACACGAGGCTTGTATGATCCGCTGAATGGACGATGTTGTATATTCGGTGGAGCTTGTTTGCGGGATGTCTTGGGGAGTGGCACTAATCCTTGACCATTGGGTGATCTAAGTATCACTTTCGTTCCAAGTCGACCGGAATAGGCTTTGTTGTGCACTATTATGTCCCACACAACGTGAAGGAGAATTCTACACGCTTATAGAGTCACTTCAACGGTAATCGGGCTGACATGGATAAAGTCGAAGGGGCAGCCGGTGTAAAAACAGTTCTCATCCACACAGATGACAAATGTGGAAGGATGAAAGGGATGCACTGCATTCGTGATGTATAAAATTCGATACAATTTAGTTGGATAAATTTCAGACTCAAAGGTACTGATACTACTCCACTCGGAAAATGTTACTTCGCCTTCGACAAATCCATACTGAATGAAGGCAAGTTTATGGCGAACGATGATGTCCCACACGATTCGAAGTGGCATTACTGCGGCCAATACGAATAGTTGCATGTAATGGACATTACTGCTAAAAAGGTCACACTGTTCATCGATAAAATAGATGAACATAGCTAAATGACTGATCGATAAATAGATCGCCGTGATACTAAAGACCGGAGATCTCTAAATATTGGAGTAATATCATGAAGACTTTGTTCATTAAAGTTCTTTGCAACACTCGCCACTTTACTGAGATAAATGTGTGATTGTAAAAGTACCAGTGTATGATGGGTCTCACAATTCCACTCTACTCGATATGGCATGATGTTTTTAAACCAATCATTTAATAGTTAGTAAGGATGGTAAATTGCACGTACACAACGAAAAGGGCAACTCAGCTGATAGCACTCTGAATCGACACTCAAGATAAAGATAGCACGATGGCTGATTGTTGGGTTATCACTAATACTGAAAACTCGCTGTCGGTTAGGGAAAGAGATCTGTTGAAGCGTGTAGTCATTCAAGTTCAATTCAACAGAATAATTATGACTGTACAAAATAGACTATTATCAATTACACAAGATTATGTCGAATGTGTAAGTCCCACTCAAAATGACTAGGCATTTTGATCAATCTCCTCGTAGTAAACTATACGAAGCCACATTTATGAAATAAGAGGGACAACTAGGATGTTGGCAACTGTTATCAAGACACAAAATATAGATCACTGGATGGTTCAGGTTGAGGTCTTGAATAATCTTTAGTAATCTGGGCTTTTTACTATCGTGAATATTGATCGATGGGGTACTGTTGAACGTGAACTCGGTACGAGTGGCTTCACTTGGGCAGACGGGGGTGCCATAGGCATGTCCCCAGTGTCCACAGAAATTTCTGGTATCCTTTTTACTGAAAACCATGTTGAAATAAAAGGCAGGCCACGTCACTGGGTCGTAGGCACAGATATCGACGGAATGGTCACAATCTTCTCGGATGCAAATCACGAAAGGACGTGCATGCCGTTCTGGGTGTTATTGAATGCGATCAACACTTCTGTCCTGCTAAACCTGAGAGTGCCTACTTTTGCCGTCCCAACTAATAGTCAGCTTCTCTTATTCACTATACTTAACCTTTTAAATCACAAGTACTATGTCACCGGATTTATACAATATTGAATTGGGGCATATTGAATATTAATACTCCTCCTAATATAAACTAATATCGGATAAGGAACGCTTTGAATACTCAGTTTTGTGAAAATGCAATTGTTGAAACAGTAATGGAGAGAGAAGCCTTGCTTGAGGTCATACTGTTCACTCAACACTGAATGGCTTTGGAAATGGCATGACTAGCCCGCGTGACGTCATGGTGTAAACAAATCAAGTGGTTAACTTCCGTACACTAAATTAATGCCATGCAATGTCATGACAACTAACTAGGCCACTAACAAGAATTTAGTCAATGTAATGTAATACGGTGTCTGTCAACTAAACTATGACTACAGATTTGAATAGCATAGTTAATTATAGCAATGCACTGGGTATTAAATCATGTTTAACTTATAAAATAGATGAACAATATGCTATGAAATACCTTAAGGACACACTTAAAACCGAAATGAGCAACTTGTTAGTGTGCATGTGGGATTTATGCAGACCAAACAACAAGAGTGACCTTCTTTGGCGGACGATTGCTTGAGCTTGTGATAGTGACTCAAGAGGTAAAGAAGATGCGTTATTCCATAGTAGTTTAAACCGGATGGGATGTGGGACGGGATGAGTGATAATGCGGGCACGTTTCAAATACGGTCACTCGGAAGTCCACGGAATACTTAACAGTCACCGAATCCACAAAAGAGTCGATGGAATTATTTTGACGATAACGCAATTGATTATGGCGAGTCATCAAATCGTACAGCGATGTCAACTCCGCGGTCAGTTGGCGGTGAAAGGGTTGCTCTAATGATTTGACGAGTCTGAGCACTTGAAAGTTGATCAAACTCAAAAGTTGATCTGACGTCCCATTATAGTTTTTGTTACGTAGGTGGGATGGAAGGGAAGGATTAAATAATTTCTCGATCGGAATGGGTGAAAATCAAAAAGTCAACTGGATTCGAGATGTGAAACGGAAAATGAAGATCGCAGAATGAATTCACGGTTGAGTCTTTGTTGTAGCAAATCGTACGAAAACTGCTCACCATGGCGTATATTTGCATATTCACATCTGTGCAGTCCATAGACATTAAAGTTAATAATTAAGGTGTTAGTCATCGAAGTAATAAATGGTCTTGGTTTCTGGAATTGAAATTGAGTCAGAGCAATCATTAACTCATAGACCTGAACAGCAGATAATGAATCGAATGAAACTGGTGAACGTATGTCCCAAAAGATTCGTAGGGTAGAAGGTTGCGGTTGTGGGATGGTCTTTATGTGCACGAATTTCTTGTGTAATTATGACAAAGTGGACCTCTCATATGACAGTCTGAGTTCACACAAATTGTCCACAGCCGAACTGTTTGTAATAGATGTCATGGAGGTTTCTAGACATGATTAACATTCATTTCAAAAGTCTGTAGCCTTCGTTCGTGTAGATTGCGGAGATGGAATCATTTAGCCGGTATTGCCACCAAATCCACTTATCTGTGATAATTCTGACCTCTTAGCTGCTAGAAATGAAAAGTAATATAAAGTTACCACCTTGATAAGATCCATTTTTTTAACCTCTGTATAAGCCAGGTTGAATTTAGAGCAATAGTAAAGAACCTTGAACTTTATCATAGTCACAAAAAACATGGTCTGTCGTTCAATCAAACACAATAACATATTGCAACAGAAAATGGAGGATGGAGCCCTCGTGCATGTAATGAATATCAGATCACCATTCTCCACGAGGAGCCATGAATGCGTAATGTTAGTTTGTCACTGCATAATGTTTAATGAGAACTTTCCGAATGAATTACATTAAAAAGTTTGCTGAACAATATGATGTCTATTTTTCCATCAGATTACAAACGTCTGGAAATAACGAAAGCGACATCATTTGAACGGCAATAACTCAAATTATGAAAATCGTAATCACTTTAGTGTTTCGATCGTAACTATAGGGTCAAAAATGTCAAAAGTTCAAAAATCGTCATAAAAAAACATGTAGTGTACATAGCGCAATGTTGACTGTTTACTCTGTTCGAGCCTCACTCACGTTCACTTTCCACTCTCCGTTTACTTAACATTGCACCGATTGTGGTTTAGAGTGGAGTGGATTTTCCGCAACACGCAACACGCTGCTGACTTGTTCGTTCACTCACGATCGTCCTGTTCCTTTCACTTCTTGCACTCCCTGCTTCATTGGAGACGCGAAGGGGTTTCTCATGTCTTGGCCTCAGTTCACGGCACTCAAACTTACTACTACAGTTCTCGGGTTGTTTTACACCGATTCTTCGGTCGAATGTCTGACTAGAAAAACACCGAAACACTATTACCCGGCGCCTGTCAAGTGTCGGGGTCAGTGTAAGGTCAAGCAAGATGAGGGTGCGGTAGCGTAACTCAGATACGAATGGGGGAAATTGACGAGAGCACTTGCAAGGCTAGCGAGAGGATCTCCTAGTTCTGGTGTCGTGGATTTATGCAATGAATGTAGAACGATGAAGGCTACTCAAGAGGCTAGTTGTAGTCTAAGTGTTTATTGCTAAAAATAGAGAAATGGTACTGCACTGAGGCAGGAGCTTTAGCTACGTCCCAACGGAGGAAGATCCAAAGTAAGACTGATGGGACTGGAGAGCAGATGGGATGATCTGTGGTGAGGGATAAGTTCAAAAGGATAACTCCTTTTGAATTTTCTCGCTGAAGCAAATGTGCGGATTTTTGATTCCCGATTATTCCTTCATTTCAACACATACATACGTACAATAGTTCCAGAAGATCATTAGCTAACTTTCAAGAACCAGAAGGATGCTGCCTCGACTACGACTACTACTTTGAACAAGATCTTAGAGTTGAAGTAGTTCATGAGAATCAGCTACGCTACCTGTTCCCTTCTCGTGCATCGCCTAATTCCAGCCCAGCATAGCATTACACAGATTGAGGAGAATGAGTTCTATCAGTGAATATTAGAAGAGAGAAAAACTTAATAAAGTCACTGTTACACAACTGTAATAGCCTTACGACTCAGTATGCAGAACAAAATATTTTTATCTGATGATTAAAGTAATTTAGTTACACTTCTCATGAATTAAATAGGGCTGTGATCCCTTACAGTCCTTACGGTTTCAGTTCTTACAGTATGGTTGGCAAGGGAATCAAACAAAAAACTGAACCCGTAAGGATTTCAAAAAGCTGCACCCGATGCCAAAAACCTTACGGATTTATTTTTGAAGGTCAAGGGGGAGGGGAAACTCAAATTGGATCGTGGGAACGCTAAAAACCACATGACTGGGTACTTTAGACCATGCTCGTTCTGAATCTACCTTTGGTTTTGTTCTAGAATCAAAACTTCTTGAATAAAGTCAAAAATGTTTTGGCTTTGGCGAACCACACAAGAATAGCGGTAGCCAAAGCCAAAACTTATTTTTGACTTTATTCAAAAAGTTTTAATCCTAGAACAAAACTAAAGGTAGATTCAGAACGAGCACGGTCGAAAGTACCCCGTCATGAGGTTTTTAGCGCTCCCACTGTCCAATTTTGAAATTTTATTTTTGAAGGTCAAGGGGAAGCCGGCTTGATCTAACCTTCGTCCAATTTGGTGAGTGACAGTGATGACCATTGGTTTGCGTGCTACAGATTTTTTTCTGGAGCTTAGGGATTTTTTATTTATGTTTTGAGTTTTCCCAAATCTCTTGAGTTTCCCATGCCAACCCTACTGTAAGAACTGAAACCGTAAGAACTGTAAGGCATCGGGTGCAGCCCTAATATGTAATGTTTTTAATTATCCATACAGGTGAAGGTTGTATATCTGAATTGAACCACGTAATGCTAACATCATAAAATCATTCACTAATGTGCATAAAAATCTAAATTCCTTAACAAACTCTTGAAATTGAGTGGTAATTGTACGTCTAGCTCCAATATACAAACCAATTACTTCTATTTCGTGCACATTATATTTATTTTTAAAATAATTTACACAAGACTCATATATTTCTTTCTTTTCCGGAAACCACTGCACTGCCTTAGATTGGTCTTCGCTGGTTCCATTTTCGAATCTTACTGTAGGATCCAATATGTAACCTTTTCTAAAATTAGACTCGTATGCTATTATGTCTATTCTTCTTGTTGATCCGTTTTCTGCAACACAACTGACTTCCTCTGCTACTGGAAATCCAAAGTCTTTCATTGCGTTTGCGATGCTCTCTAGAATGTCATTATGCCTTTTGTTGCGTATTAACTCACCATGTTGGAAGCTACCTAGAACGTGGCCAAGGGATCCTTTCTCAGTGCAGTATCTACACTGGTTACCGTCTAAGGGAGCGGTCATAAATGATGTCACGCTAAAAGGCAAATTTTTAGACCCCCCCCCTCTGTCACGCTATTTGGGCGGTTTTCTAATGTTAAAGGTCTTGGCTGTCACGCTAAATTTCAACCACCTCCCCACTATGGACCAGCCGAGGGGAATTCTGATTTAAAATGGCGGACATCGACTATCAAAAAGTGAACTTTTTATGCTTTTGTCAAATACTACATAC